>WUQG02052372.1:0-10271 GCA_011317285.2 Androctonus mauritanicus | reverse complement strand
CTTGGTGTATATGGTACTGATGAGGGACTGATATTGTCCGAAAACGTTGTGCCATATTAAAATTTATTATCTTTGCTGTAGTGCTTGAGTTTTGAAAGTCTTCATTAAGAAATTAAAAAAATAAACAATAACAACTTAAAGAATACAAATCTAGTTTTACAGATTTTTATAACAACATTCATAATATAATAATTTAAGATTTGCATTATTTTAAAAATAACTAAAACTTTGAATGTTGCTATAATTTTCTGAATCTGCTTATGTAAAATATTATGCACATAAAATAAATATATTTTAATATTTTTTCAAGAAATTCGAAATCGGTTTTACTTGTATAAACATATATTTGTATTACTAAGATTCTTATATAACCACAGAATATATTAGATATTTTATTTATATAATTTTTAAATTTTTATATATAACTCAAAATTTATTTTTTTTATTACGTTACAATTTAATTTTTCTTAACATTTTTATACTTACTATATTAAAATTAAAAAGTTACAAATAATACGCTTCGCAATAACTCTAAGCAATCTCATAGGCCATTTTATTTAGCGACTAATAAGTAAATTTTATTATTTTCTCAAATATACAAAATTATCTAATCTTCTTTAAATAGATCTGAAAAGCAATTTAAATCCTGCTATTTTTAATACTCTTACTGTGTAAATTTGCAAAAATTTTCAAAGTCTGATGAAATTTTATTTTATTAAAGTTTCGGTTGATACAGAATATCAATTATAATTTCGAGATATATTTCGAACCTATCCTTAATTTTAAAATTGCATTAAGTGTAAAACAATATAATTAATAGTATAAAAAAATATGAAATTCAAATAATATGATTTAACTTTTTTTTTTTTTTTTTTTTTTTGCAAAATTTTAAAAACGAAAATACAAATTTTAGTTTAACGTATTTTTCCAAACCTCAAACTATATTTGGAATATTTTTGTGTTTGTATATGGAAGAAAAATCCTATATCATCACACATGAATAAATATTGGAAAACATTATTATATAAAATACAGTTTGACTATTCCGAACAAGAAACATTCAAACTTTTTATTGTTAGAACATTTGTATTGTCTTATTTCTTCAGGTAAAATAGCCGAAGAGAAATTCTTAGAGTTATCAACATTAAAAAAAATTGATTTTTTATAACAGTTATCGGTAATAAAAATATTTAATTAGGCATGCATTTACGAAAATTTTTTTCACAAAATAAAAACAGACTAAGTACAAAAATATTATTTAATTTTTATAATATATATTTATATTTTATAAATTATAAAACTTCAGTTTATAATACTTTTATCACTGAGTCATGAAGCAAAAATCCATACTGGAATTTTTCTTAAAACATCTGTATTACAGTCAATATAAATAACTTTTTAGTAACATTATATTGGCAGTCACAGTTATTAACTTTTTTTTTTTTTTAGTAGTATTTGATTCAATATACTAAACTGATTACATACCAAAATTTGACTTTTAAGACTGTTCTGAATGCAATTATATTCCAATGTTAAAAGCTGTTAAAAAAAACATAATAAGAAAAACTTTTTGTTTAAGATAAATTACAAATTATGAAGTTTAATCACTAATAAATTAAATAAAAACTTTTCTTATTAATAATGATTAAAATTATTAAAATGATTTAAATAAAGCAAAATATCTAATTTACTATTACCACTAAGTTAAAACTAATTAACATAAATGCAAAAGTACTACTACTGCTTGAAATTCTACTTAATAATGCTTAATATTTATATTATAATATTTAAATGTTTATTTATTAATATATTTATATGATGTTGTTTCGCATATATATATCTATGTTATTCTGATCTTAACGTTTGTTTTAAAAAAAAATTTTAAATCTGTTGTTTGTTCTTCCGTTCGATTTTTGTAAAACGCTTCTAATTCCATTGTTCTGTTATATGCAACTGAAGATGGTACAGCTGATGTCGAAAACATTTTTGTCATTAATAAACCTTAATTTTTGATCTCACTGCTTCATGTGCTGTGATCTTAAGCGTTAAAACTAATCATACGCTAACTTATAATCTCCTTTAATCTCTGTTAACAATTAGAGATTAATTAATATTAAATGATTAAAAATTTTAACCGGAAAAACTAATACTACAATGAAATTTCAAGAAATAAAAAAAAATTTCTAGCAGAATATTAGATAAATAATTTTATAACAGAATTATTACTGTCATGAGTTGATTATATATTTTAAGAATCATGATTATGTATGGAAAATAATATAACAAAATTGAAGCTTTACTTCCTACTTATGACAAAATTATGAAACGGAATTGTCCGACTCAAATTTTATTGTTTAATCAAAATTGAGAAATGTGTAATTTATATTTCCGACATTAAAATTAGATCATAGTCTATTTCGGAAATTGCATTTGCTCCTATATTTAATGTTCTTATATCTAGAATCAATTTAGATAAATTGAATCATATTTTATCTAGATCTAATTTATATATAAATATATCCAGATATATATATATTATATTAATAAAATTATTTAATATTTAATGAAACCATAAAATAAATATCTATCGAAGAATTTATGGAAGGCTTCAGGTCCAACATCATCATTATACTTAAATCCATCTTATTGCTATATTAAATAATGCTTATCTATCCTTCGTAAAATTGCAATGTAATATGAGTACGAAGATACTGTAATAATAAATTGATATTTGTTTCATAATCTCCTTATTCTGTTAAAAATATTTTTTATATCAGAAATTTTTAAAGTAATATAAAAATTGCATCAAACTGATTTATTTATATGAAAAATCTATAACTGATAAACATTGTTGACACAAAAAGTGATCTGACAGATTCGTATATACATAAAATTAGACAGTTTAAAAATATAACCGTAAGCAGCAAGCATTTGTGATTAAACAAAGAAACTGACTAACCTGTAAACAAAGATTAACAGACTATATTAATTTCTGTTTGAACTGATAACAAAGATCGTTTTTTTATATAATTTTAAGAAACGTTACACAATTAAATTATATTATCAGTTATATATCGATAATAAATTGAAAATTTTACATAGATAAACAATTTACAATCCTTTCATATACATAATTACAGACACAGAATATAAATAATGAGCATTCAGTATTATATGCGTAAAATGCTATGAAAAAAATAAATATATAGAATTTTAAGCATTAACAAATTTTAAAAAATTAACATATTAAGTACTGCATATACGTATAATAGAGTATATCAGACATTTTTAGTTATCAATAATTATAATTAGAAAATTTGAATAATTTTTAAACGATTTAAACAATTTTTAGGGTACTTTTAAAAGCTTTCAAGTGATTGGTCAAGGAAGGACCAGGCAGAGCGTGTTGTAAACAGATCGGAAACAAAGAAAAAGGACAAAAAGAAAACACACTAAAACACAAACGTCAGATGACACTGCAGGAGAATTAACGGCTGGCGATATAATTATTAATTATAAAGCTACGGATACGTTAGAAACCAATGCAGGATTGACATTTCGAATTTATCTCCAAAACTGCGATCAGCTGTTTACGGAACGTTGCACGAGACAGCATCACACGACAACATTAAGCCTGGCAAATAATACTTTTATTTCTGGCATTTTAAAGCGATATAACGCGTAACACTCTTTAAATAATCTAATAAAACGATTGATAAAGATCGAATTCGAGTGTAAAGTCAAAAAAAAGGCCTCTTTCGTGTTTGGAGAGCAATCAACGCAGAAGACAAAGAACGGGTATCTAAGCCTTCATCTTAAGCCTCGAAGGTTTGCTGCGAATTTAACACCAACGTCGTCACCGAAAGAACTATACGAAATTAGGTTCGTTTGTGGTTACATTTCGATATAGAACAATTTATTTAACGTCTTACTTACTTGCATCGATGCGTCCTTTTTTGTTTTGACTCGCCTAAGCCTACTCAGCTGGACAACAGACGACGGAAACAACTAAATGATTACGCATGCGCTGTGGTTGCTAGGAGCCTAACCAATCGGCTTTCTCCTTTACCAGGACGATCTTTTCAAGGACATTGGCCTCCTCGCGTACAAACAAAAGACATAATTCTTTTTTTTTTTTTTTTTCCGTTTTGCTTTGATCGTCCCTTCGGAGACGACAACAGTTTGATTTCGTATCGCGGTCGGAATTGAAGGAAAGTAATAGTAATTAAATAGTTATCGCGTCCGGTGCAAATTGTTATAACTTGTCTACCAGTTGCCAATTTGTTGGGGGAAGGTCATGCCTGGACGAGGACCTCACTGGTTGGCGGGAATGCTTTGTCTGGCGCTTTGTTCGCAGGAAAGCGACCGTTGACAGCTGGAGGACCACGTGCCAGTGGTATTGCGTGAGGGGGTAAACACACAGTATTAGTTCGCGGCTTTCTTTACACGCTAGCAGCACCTCGCTTCGATTTTTCAACATGCGTTTACCTCAACGTTATAATAAATTCTACACAGGCCTGACACTGTCAACGTTAGCAATAGCTAATACGTTAATATTACTTATAAATTAACATATCTATCTTTTAATTATGGTTGCAGCCTCCTTGCAATGTCAAAAAAACGACTGAGAAACTCTTAAATGTCAAAAACATAACCGCTTTGTTTCTAAAAAAAATATGAAAACTGAAAGCGTGTTTAAATGCTCCAAAAATCGTAAAAATCTCTAGTCAAATTGTTATCTAAATATATCAAAATTTGTTACTTTAATTAATGAACGTTTGCTAATCATTAATTAGAGTCCATATATCATTTGTCAAAATTTTGTAATTAATTTCGGTTTAAATTAAACAATTTATGACATAATTCGTCTGTAAATGAAACGAATTAAAAATAAAGAATAGTTCCAAAATTTTAAGATCGCTTTTATTAAACAAAAATTTAAAATTTAAAAAGACAGCTGTGACGTAATTTTGAGACAAACCATTTCGATTGGTTAATATTTTTATTTATAACCCAAAAAAATCATAGATCGGCGATAGAAGTAAAATAAATCTTCCAAACATTATAGGTTTTAAAGTATTCATTATTTTTGGATTTTTCAAAGTGATTTTTTCCTCTTTTTCCTTTCGATCTCTGGAGAGAAGTTTCAAATTGGTTTTATGCAATGATATATGACATCGCTCCTCCATACTTTAAAAAAAAAAAAAAAATGTTACTGGTAGATCTCATTGATCTGACGTCATCAACAAAACCCATTTTCTATCGACATAAAGCAAGCAAAAAAGATTATAATTCTAGTAACAGTGATGAATCTTCTCAAAAATATTACTACTACTACTACTGCTACTATTACTACTACCACTACAACAACTAAGAAGGACATTTTTATTTATTTATTAGTAACGTATCTGCTCTTTTTATAAATTAAATTAGAATTCGTGCACTTAAAAAAATTGGTAAGTCGGCAATTTGTAGTAATTCTTGGAAATGATTCTCTTAGCAAAGTTACACAACTACTCATGCACCAGCTGGACCAAGTCAGGTAACATCGATTTTTTCCTTCCCCCTTCTTTGTGAGGTGAAGTACAGGTTAAAATTCTACAAAGTTATAATCAGCCGATGAAGAAATTTTCCAGGTATAAAAAGTAAAAAATCAATATTTTTATTTTAAAAATTCAATTTTTCCATTAAATTTTTTCTTCTAGAACGGATACTGTATGGATAAAACATCTGATAAATTCTGTTTTCTTAGTTATGGTACTAATATCGTAAGCTACTAGTTTTTTCAGTTAGCTTTTAAAATAGATACAAGGAAAGAAATAATAATGAGATTTAAACATTGGTTGATCGGGCTTAACGTGATCATTTGTAAGCTTTCTAATAAGATGGACATCAAGGAGAAAGGACAAACAGCACACAAATGTTTTATATAAACACGCTCAGTGATAACCAAGGTTTTTACAAGGAAAACCACTCACCGAACCCGTTGTGCACTTCAAAGATCTGAACGGCAATGAAAATACGTAAAAGAGATAGGCTTATAAAATATTTACGAAATATTCCAAAAATATAGCAAGAAAATTAATTTTAATAAATATAAAAATTATCAAGATAAGTTTATTTATTTTTGTAAAGTCAATGAACTTTCAGAATCTTTTATTATTATTTTCTCTCCTCTTTTTTTTTTTTTGATAAAATTTTATATATATAATAAGTTGTTATCAGTTAGTTGACCTTCGTTTCTTGTTTTCTCCGGTTTGTCGATCCCTGAAACAAATTATGAATCGGAAATGTTCAATAATGTTTTATTTTCCTTCAAGGATATTATTGCCACGGGTTGCAAGTCCTTGCATGGCAACTGCACTACTACGATATTACGGTGGTTGCAAATATATCAGGCTTACTTGTGGCAGATATGCAAATTTGGATCCTGACACGGGATTAAATTCTCATAATCGATAAGTCATTGATCTTGAAACAGTTTCGATAAATAACAGGAATCGCGGGAAATTTAGTGATATTTCTTTGTATAACATTTGCATGCTCGGATATTTTTAGTTTATTAATTAAAAAAAATAATAAAAATAATTACTTTTAAATAAAGAAAATAGGAAAATGCTACTACTTACTACACGCGGAAACTCGAAAACTGCTATTAAAAAGCATTGCATGGCATAATTATCTATAGCAAATATAATGAGAATTTTGTATTCATTAGTTACTCCGTTTTATAAAATAATAATAAGCTTGTCTCCCATGTTGCTTGTAAACGTACTTCGCTTAAATGAAAATTTGCTATGAACATTGCTTAACATTTATAAACGTGATTTTCGTTTTATATTGCAGACTGTATAAAATTTGCCATTATTATTTAATTTTATGAACAATTTTTAGCTTCGAAATTTGAACTTATAGCAACATTAAAATTAATCGCATCGGCAATTTAAATAATAAACGCATACAGAAATTTTCAGAGGGCGCTGAACAATTTATACGAGCTGTATGTGTTAAAAAAAAAAAAAAGCTTACGAAAATTAAACCTACCGTAATATAATTTATACTATTTTATGATCAAGTAATATTTTATTTAAAATAAATTTTAAAAAAATAAGAGTTTAAAAAAAGTTATATATGAAACAATTTAAAAATCTTACTTTTGACGATGCAGTCTGGCAACCTACTCCGAGTAGCTACATTGAATTTAAAATTGTTATAAATATTCTGCTTAAGTGCAATTAATAATCGTAATTTTATATTTAACGAAATAATTTTATAATTAAATTCCCTATAAACGTATATTTTCTTGTAATCTAATTTAGCCTTTCTAATATTTATCGCGCAAGATTCATACCTTTCTCCGAAGTGATGATTCAATTCTGTTTGCCTACCGAAAATTTCTTTAATTTAAAAAAAAAAAAAAAATTGATTATTAAACGAATAATATTTTCGTCTGGTTTCGATAATAAAATAAAAAGTAATAACAATAATAAAAAAAAAATAATAACGAATCCAAATTCCAAAACAATAACATTTATCACATGACCCTGATAATTATGACGTAAGAGAAATTTTGAAATAGGTTAAGCCTTTTGTAAAAAAAAAATAAATAAATAAATACGTTTTAATTACTTACGTTATACAATTTACAGAATTCGTTTCATTTTTATTTTAATCGATATATCAATCGCGTTTGACGATTTACGAAATCTGTTTTAAATTTATAAACAACGTCTGTTGTGAATCTCAATTACGCATGCGTAACATCGTTTTTTTTTTAGTTAGGTTATAAATTCGCAATATGAATTTTTAGCTGATAGATTAAGTTGTGACGCAATATCAAATTATTTTCCGATTAATTAATTGATATTTTTAAACGAACGCGATATCAAACAAACGACGTAAAACGATATATATAAAGAATACCGTGTTTATTTTGATCACGTGACTTCATATCATCATCCGATATAGTCTAGTCTTTCTGGTGTGTATTTTTCAAAATATAAAATAATTCCAAGAATTGTAAATATAATTCGATATTTCTAAAAATTTCACTTGTAACTGGATCCATTAGTCGGATCTTTAGTAACAACAACAATAATGTTGTGTAATAGCCCGAAAAACCACGATCAAAGTTCGATTCTTACGAATAATTTGCTAAATTTGATATCCTCATCAACTTTATCGCTTTTATGAATTCAGTAAATTGAATTTTTTCGATTGTTAAACACGTTTAAATCAGTTTAAAACGAGTAAAAGGCCTTAGATTAATTAGAAACAATCACATCGAAAGTAGTTATACAGTTATGCTACGTAATCAGTCTGATTGATAGGACGTACATTGATGGATGTTTATTTAAGAACAGCGAAAGTATTTCCTTTGCAGGATGAGTTTACTTAATCGATTCGATACGTGCGAACGATTTACTTAGAACGAAGTATAAATCTTAAAGGGATGTTTCAAAATCGATTAATAATTAGAACGATCGGTCAATGACGTCAACGACAGATTAAATATACAAAATCGTCCTAATAAGCTAAAAAGCGCTGTTTGGGGTAATAAATCCATCAGGAATTTCATCATTTGTTCTTTCGAAATACGTAGCGTCGGCTACCCGATCTGCGTAAAACTAGTTACTTGTGTAGTTAACGTGCTGTGAAGCATTTGCTATGTGGGATATTTATGGAAGATTAAAATTAGTCGTGTCAACAGGAGAGAGTTAGGCGTCTATAAGACCGGGTCATAACAGCCAGTAATCAGACTATTCCTGAGGGAATAACCTTGTCATAATAAGTGAATAATCGTCTTTACTCTATTTTGGGTCACATTCCGGAGAGATACGTTATGACGTTCATTTTCTTGTTTGTATTTATGGGGTTGGAAGCTTGCAGATGTCAAACTTTAAACAAGTTTTAAGTATAGAATTCTGATGGTTACATAAGAAAGCAGAATGTAATAAAGGCGTAAAATATGAAAGAAACAGGATAAAACGAAGTTCTAGATGAATGAGAAACAAGATCGAATGAAATTCTAGATGTATATGAGAAAGAAATACGATAACAGTATTCTAGATGATATGTTTTCAGAAAGGAACGAGATAAAGTTCTAGTTGACATGAGCTGAGAAAGAACAGGATAAAGTGAATTTCTAGATGAGATGAGTTAAGAAAGGAATGGATAAACTAGACTTCTAGATATTAGCTGTGAAAAGAACGTCATAAAGTGAACTTCTAGATGACACTATTTGAGAGAGGAACGGGATAAAGTTCTAGTTGACACGAACTGAGAAAGAGTGAATTTCTAGGTGAAAGAAACATGATAAAATGGAATTCTAGAAGAAAATAGTTGGAAGATTAAGACATGTGAAACTATAGAGACGACAACAGCACGCAAAGGAATACCAGAAGAAAGAAAAGATAGAGAATGAAGTAGCACCAAAGGCATGGTATATAATGGAGTCTTAGAAGGAAGAAATGGCGTTAAATGATACTGTAAGGAAGTTAGAATAGAAAACGAGGACTTGCAAAGTTGAAAATAGAGTACAGTACTAAAATGTGTGGGTTGAAGACAGGAACTCTGGAAACAAGATAAGAAGAAACGCTAAAATAAATTAAAAAATAAAAAAAAAATTTATGTCGAGAGCATCTAAAGAGTTACAGAATAATATTGTAAATAACCTTTTTTTTAAATATAATTGCAACAAGTTATTTGATACATCTTAACATTTTATAAGAGTTCCTTTCTTGGAAAAAAAAGAAAAAAAAATAACTGTATAAGATAAGGTAGAACAGAAAAAAAAAAATTATACGTAAACAAATGTTTTAAAGGATGGACAGAACAAGGCGCAAACAACGAGACATTTCAGAGAGAAGATAAATTTCAGAATTTAAAACTGGAATATAACAGGAAAAAACAACGAGCTTTATACGTAAAGAGCAGGATATATTACAGGATAAGACAAGAAGAATCTCGAAATGGAAAGCTCCAAGAGCAGAGTAGAAAAAAGAGTTCAAGATAATAGCGGATCTTCAGTAGTGGATATTGAACAAAATATTTGCCAACTAAAGAAACAAGTTATAAATTGAAAATACTGCACTCGAAATGTATTAGAAATACCATAGGCACAAATACCATTCCGAAACGTTTTAATATATATAATATTTTTTTACAACATGGACAGCAAACCACAAATAAACATCAGGTGAATTATAACGAGGAAGTGAAACTGACAGAGAGATAACCCGACATAGCGAAAGGTTAAATCGAATTACTTC
>WUQG02052361.1:0-10271 GCA_011317285.2 Androctonus mauritanicus | reverse complement strand
GTTATTCAAAATTTGAATAACTTTCCTCTGGTTGTCAGTTAGATTTGAATTTCAAATCTAACTGACAATTAAGTAAATGACCAGAATCTCTTAATTTATTGATTTCTGTTGTTTCTAATAAATCTTATTTTTTTTTATTTTTTTGTTTGGTCTAGTTATGTAAAATTTTAAAATCATCAGTAAACACATGATTACATTCTAACAAAAGATATGCATAATTTGATTTACTTGTTCTATGTATAAGATTTTAAACTTGTGTTGTACAAATGTATACAGCTTAGTTTGTGGTAGCTTGCCACTTTCGAGAGCACTGCATTACACATACTGTAGTGCTTTAATCAAACAATCGCTGCATCCGGAAACATACAAAATGTATGTGAAAATAATACATAAATTGTAAATTAGCGCTAAGTTTTAGAGTTCTAGCTAACGAACGTCGATGCCTTGCGTTAAATAGGTTTAACTGCTCTGCGTTAAAATCGACGTTATTAGGGATTGGTTGTTTGGGTTTTAGAGATTTTTTCTTCAGGGTGAGTTGGGGCCCCCCGGGTCACGGGGTCTGCTGACCGTCAGTTACGCCACTGGATTAAGTGTAAAAATTAACATAGGTTAAGTGCACATTTTCTCATTTTCACTTTATAATTCTTCAATGAAAATCTTGAAAACTGAATTTTATATATTTTTTTATTAGAGCAAAAGGCTCTTTTGTATCCTAATAGAAAAAACACCTATACAGTAAAATTCAACTTTCCAAAAAAAAAAAAAAATTCCTAAGCTTCCTTTTTTCCTAAAATTCAGCTTTCAAAAGAAAAAATTCAGATTGGCATTCCAAAAGAACTGACTTTTAATAAAAAATTCAGACTGGCATCCAAATCAAAGTTCTTTAGACAGTATATCTAATGCTGCCATTCAGATAGTTAACACTGGTTTATTTGAACTGGTTGTTAAATTTTGTCTGATTTGCCAATGTGTTGTAGAGAAACGAAAAACCATAGTTAAATCATCAGCATGACAATCTTTTACAAGTTTACTAAAGTAATATTATAATAGCATCATTCCTATTTGAAATACTGTTCTATGATTATTTACAGATAATTTTATTTTTGATAAAATTGACAGAACTGGTTTATTATTTTGAATAACAGCACTGATTATCATATAGGATAAGATTAGGAACTTATATGAGGATTTCACTAAAGATAAAAAAATCCTCTAGTCTCCAGATTAGCTTCTATTTCATCTCATTCTTTTTCTCAGTTGTTAAGCCCATAAGAAAAGTTTTATAAGCTTAGCAGCCTATAAAACTTTTCTTATAGGCTTAACAACTGAGGGAAAGAATGAGATGAAATAGAAGCTAATCTGTGACTGGAGGATTTTTATCTTTAATCAAATCCTCCTATAAGTGTATTTCTCAATTTCTTCACTACAATCTCTATCTTTTTCTCACAAGGGACCTTCCTGATTTTGTGAATTTGATTGCTGAAAATGCATAACACTAATTGATAAAGCATATTAAAAAAATCTCTAAACAGACAACATTTATCAATGGACTGCTGATGAGATGAAAGCTACAAATGTTCAAAATTCATAGAATAACTGGTATTATATAATTTTCAACGGACATAATACATATTTAATTGCAACTATTGTGTAGACCTATCTTAAGAATGATTATATGGGTCAGATAAAAATGGGAGGAATAGTAAGCACATTTGAAAAAAGGTAAAGATGAACAATTGGATTCATAATATGTTTCACAAGTATTGAAAGTGAAGCAGTAATCAACAGGTTTAATGAATGGTTCAGGTTGGTATCAAGATATACAGTTTTGTAGAAAGAGTATCAGATCATATTTGGAAAATTGGAGTGCAAAGTGAGTGAGTTTCTTCAATTTCAATACTTGTGAAACATGTCATGAACTTGATAGTCCATCTTTACCTTTCTTCAAATTTGCTCACTGTTCCTCCCATTTTTATCTGACCCACACAATCATTCCTAAGATAGGCCTATATAATACTTGCAATTAAATATGTACTGTGTCCATTGAAAATTATATAATACCAATTATTTTGTGATCTTTAAACATCTGTAGCTTTTGTCTCATCAGCAGTCTGCTGTTAAATGTCCATTTAGAGATTTCTTAAGGTACTTTATTAATTGGTGCTATGCATTTTCAGCAATTGAAGGTCCCTCATTAGATATGAGATAGATGATCCAAATGACTGCTATTGACTCTAACCAACCATTCAAGTAATGATCAAGCTTAACATCCTATTTATGATTTATTATAAATTTTTCTGTAATGTAACTTTTTGAGTTTTGATAAAATATTTTAATTAAATGAATATACAGTATATGTTGTTTTCTGTGCTCTCTCTAGCACAAATTTATGAAAAAACATATATAATATCATAGAAAACATGAAAACCCCAATTTTCTGAAAATTATGTCATTATTATTAATACTGTGTTATTTATACTTCCCGTTTTGTTTTTTATATGATGATTTATAGGAATGTAATCCCATATACAACTCCATTGCAATTTATTTATTTGTATATGAGTTTATGTATGTTTTTAAAATACAGATTTAATTATTTATTTAATATATTATCTATCTTAAGCACAGTATTTAACAAGTTTAATTCTGATGATAACACTTGTCTTTGTGTTTTAATGAAAACTGTAGAAAACTTGTAGAAATAATAAACAAAAGCAGAACAAGAAGTTCTGAAAATAATAATTGTTTCCATTCAGATCAATTCTGCTATTTTGAAAATATTAAAGATATACAATTAAAATGCATCATTTAATTAGAGGAGGTCTCAAGATTCAACTATTTGTTAGTTGATAGTCCAATCCTGAGTTCATATCACCTCCATTAAATAAAATCTGAAAAGTTTGAACAATTGCAGTTTTTAAATGATAAAGCTATAGAGTTAACAGATGCAGAATTAGGGTTATCTTTAATACAGAATATGCTATAGAATTTCAAGAAAATTTATTAATCAGTTCAAAAGTTATTAGTAGAGGATACATATATAGCACATAGACAGATGCTGATATTATGAACTTGATTTTTCTTTGGAAAGTAAACTAAAAATAGTAGAAAGAAGTAAAAAGTAATAATAAAAAATAAGTATAATAATGCTTTATAATAAAGAAATATAGTATGAAATCTACATATAGATAAAATACAATCAATGTATTATATAATAGAATATCTAAAGATAACTAAATGCTATTTTCTAGACTATTTAAAGTTTTACATTACAAAATGAAAGTTTTTCTTGTTTGAACAATATTTTTTAGAAAATCAAAAACAAATGCCTATCTTGATGTAATAGATTACAATTTTGTGCAACAATTTTTAATTAAAATCTAGTTTCAAAAAATAAATTGAATACTATATATTTTTAATGTTTGAAGGCAAATTTTTATTCAGTCATAGTAACATTATCAATTGTTAATTTTTTTTATTAATTTCAAATTCATTACTCCCACCATAGAGGATTATCATCTTATTTTGCATATTTTGACTGCTGTTTCATAAAAATTGCAATAATCATTTTAACTACTATTACTTATTCGTTAACATTATAATTTTGTTATAAGATTATGATGCTAACAAGTGAGAAAAAGAGATTAAACCAATTGTTATAGCATTGAAAAGTAACAATTTAAAAAAATTGGATGCAACCTGAGCTTCATCTATAAATGAAACTTGGAAAAATGAAAATTTTGTCCTAAATATAAATTCAATATTCCTTTTACAGACTAATTCCATACAATGATAGATTACGGTATATAATGTAGAATTAGTTGTAATAATAACCATAAGATAAGAAATTCCTCTTTATATAAAAAAATTTGACAGAAGTCATTGATTTCAAAAATACTGTTTAAAATATTCATCAACAAATATTATTTTTTTGTTTATTGCAGTTCAAAGCATGGAATATGAAAACATAAAGAACAAGAGTTTGAGCAATCCAAAAGAGAGAGAATGGTATTTCAAGATAGCAATAATCTTTCTAATCATAGTTAATTTCTGTTATCTAATAGTAAATCTAATTTAAATTTTAAATTGATAAATATTTACAAAAATATGATTAAAAGAATTTATATAAAGTAAAAAGAAATTTATTTATAATTCAATTATTATAATTTCAGCTTATCATTTTGTAAATTAAAAAATATTAGAAATAAAAACACTGTAAATTCTGTTCACTTTGTAGCTATCACTGAACAGTTCCTCTGTTTGGTCAGCTTTAACAGATCATGTTTGTTTGGATAATGATTTAGAAAATATTCAAAAATGCTTTATAAAATTTATTCTGTTTAGAAATAATATTACTTTCCACAGGAAAGATTATGATACTCATATTTCAAATATGGGCTTTGTAGTTTAAAATATCGTAGAATGTTGCATGATTTAAAAATATTTTGTAAAATAATTAATGGGGACATAGACTGTACAAGTGTGGTTAAAAAATTTATCTTTCATTGCCCTTTTTATCATACACACTTTAATGAATTATTTGTTGATATCACGAACAAGAACTACTTTATATTATAACTCATATTTTGTATGTATTTTTTATTTACTACAAGAATATCATAATTTAATAGATAAAAATACAAAAACAAGCTTTAAAGCCGAACCAAAAACTTTTTTATTTAAAATACTTTCAGGTTTAAACCCATCATCAGTAAATACACACTAAATAAAAAAGTTTTTGGTTCGGCTTTAAAGCTTGTTTTTGTATTTTTATTTTGTTTCCTGAACCTGGTCTCTTCTTACTATAATTTAATAGATTTTCAATTTATTCCTTTTTGATGTATTTTGTTTATTATAATTGTTGTTTCTTTATTGTATTTTGTATTCTGTAATTTTCTGTAATTTCTTTTGTAAATAAATAAATAATTGTTTATTTTGTATAAAGTAGAAAAAATCCAATTTGATATATGAATTGCAATATTTCAAAATAATTACTGTGAAATTATTTTCATCATGAAGATCTGTTCAAATCTTTCTCCTGTACAGTATATTTACATTCATAGTGATGTTCAATAAGTGTCTCATCTTTTAGCTTTTTTATAACCTTTAAACTAGTTGTTATGATTAGATAAATAAAATTATAATAATTCTTACCATAATATATATCTGAATGTCAAACTAGAAAGAAATAGTCTCATCATAAAAAATTATTTATTTTTAATTTGCGATATTGATAAAATTTTTCAATACAGTATTTTTAGTTAGCTCTCAGCTTTTACGAATATTCTACTTATTATTGCTAAGGTTTAGTTATTGGATGTATAGAGTAGCATAATTTCTTCCTAATATTTTACTCTCAACACAATAAAGACCAATCTAAATCTAACTTAATATTTTCGTGTAAATTTTAAATTTAAATATTAGGAAAACAAACAAAATAGTAAGGAAAATATAAATTTGTGAATTTAAATTTTCCAAAAGTATCTAATAATTCATTAAAAAATGTTTATCTTGTGCCTGAATTAAACAATGAGATAATTGGATTATGTATACTAAAGACATAAAAGTAGATTATATTTTGTATACAAAAGTAGAAGAAATAGACTGAAAACTCTACATTCTATATTATAGATTAATAGTATAAAATGTAGGATTTTTCAATTTAAATATTCCAATATTCTAAAGCAGTGTTTTTCAAACTTTTTAATGTACTGCCCATTTTTAGAAAAAATTGAATGTTCAACGCCCCCCAAGAAATTCATATCTATATTTTTTACAAAAATATGTAAGAAAATAAAACAATAATGATGAAGTTGGGTTACTTGTACATTAATAAAAATAACAGCAAATACATAATCATTACTATGAGGAAGCACTTAACAGCAGATGTATTATATTGAGCATTAACTTTATTCTTTGTCTAACGTTTTCGATGTTAAACACATCATCGTCAGGCATACATATGAAAGAATAGAATTTAGCAACTTAAAAATTAGAACATTACTGGTTGATGACTGACAATGATGTGTTTAACATCGAAAACGTTAGACAAAGAATAAAGTTAATGCTCAATGTAATACATCTGCTGTTAAGTGCTTCCTCATAGTAATTTATTAAAGAAGTAACAAAGCAGTTTCCTTATTTCTTATATTATGGATACATAATCATATTTAACTAAACTATATAGTGGATGGGAATATGAATTAAACAAATAACAAAAAAAGTTCAATGAGAAGGATGAGTTTGACGAGCATGTACCAATTTATCAATATTCGGCTCAATTTTTCTTAACATTCTCAAATTTCTAAAAATTAATTCATCCACGATCTGAAGCAGATATCTTTTCTTAGTTATTAGAGTTGTTACTGCACTGAATCTGCATTCCGTTAAATAAGTCAAAGAGAATGGTATGAAAAATTTCTGTACAATATTCCATAAGCCAGGATAAAGTTCAGGTATCTGCTTCTGCAACCAAAACCAAACCTGGAATTTGAAGTTTATGCACTGAAAACTAGCTCATAGGGGAAAATTCAAAAAAATAATGTTCTGATTGTTTTAAAATGAACAGTACTTGAGAAAGTAAACTAAGTTTCACTTCTGTACTGTGTGGTGTAAAATACAAGGTTTTTTTTTAACATAGTTACTTGAAAAAACCAATTACAAGACACTAAAATTAACTTATCGATTTTGTTTCAAGTTCCATCTCTATAAAAATACTATGTATATAAGATGTAGAGTAATTTAAAAAGTTTTTTATAATTCATTCATTCAATTATTTCTTCCACTGCTCATCAATTTTTATAGAGCATCCCCAATATCACTTGGAGCTTCAAACGCCACCTTAGACCACTCAAGTGCCCACTGGGGGGGCGGTACCAACCACTTTGAGAACCACTGTTCTAAAGAATTCCGACTGTGGAATTGAGCGAATTCTAATCTTGCGATTATTTTGATTGTGCATTCCTATATAAATGTCTTCTTTCCTCATTTCATTTCAGATTTAAGTTAAAATATTGATAGCTTTTTATTTTTTTCTTCCTATTTTTTATTGCTAAGCACTTTTTTTAGCATTATTAAACTATAAGATATAGAAAGATCCCCATACATGATAAGAAATATCGGAGATCATCCACATTCCTCAACACTGCTTGTGAACTGTTAACAATTACGCTGAATTTTTAATAGTTAATAGCGTATCTATGCAAAAAACATATAAAAATCATAATTCGTCACATAAATCATAATTTCTATATATATACATATATATATAGAAAAAATATTTAACAGAACATAAAATATATTGCATATGATTTTAACATTCAACAATGCAAATTTTATATTGCATTATTTGTTTACTGTATCCTATTAAAATGGCCTCATAGTCCCATTAAAACAGTACTATGAAATTGTTATAATCCATGAAAATGCAATGTTTACAATATTTAAAATATTAATAAAATCATTTTTATAAATGTTAATTAATCACAATTTAAAGTTTCATTTTATAATATGTGGGAAAAGATCCAACAGATAAATAGATAAATGCATCATAAATTTACAAAGCACTTAATACTTTACATGATGCTTTATCAGTATTTTATAAAATGGGGAAACTTCTGCTCTCTCTTATAACACTTTTATTTCAGAATATTGTATAAAGTTCAGAAATTCGAATATAAACCGCCTCTTATTTTTTATATTAATTCTTTTAAAATTTTGCCTTATATTCTGATTAATACAGTATTTCATTTAGATTTACAATAAATTCATATAATTTTCTCCTTTTTACTTCAAGCATATAAAAATAAAATAAAAAAGGAAACTTATGCAAGTAAATATGATATATGATAGTTTATGGTTATATTATTAAGTAAATTAAATCTTGGGATTTCTTTTGATTTATAATCCCGAATCCCGAAAAAGATCGTTTGAAATCAGAGCACAATGTTAGGCTCAACTCACACGAACCACAACCACGACCACAAAACGGTGGATGCTTGTGGACGATCATGAATTATAATTATACTAATATAAAAACGCACGATCTAACTCACACGGACCACTAACTGAAGTCGGTTTCAACCGCTGTCGCAACTTGTGGCCGATATCATCCACAAAATTGTCGTCGTCAGTGGCCACGCCAGCCACTTCCCAAGCATTAGCCATCAACCGATAACTGTCGATAACGAACTGCACATATTCCATTATTGACTGCATAGATATATGCACAATGGTACAAACACATGTCAATGGTGACTGAAAACTTTGACACGAAGTTATTCATAGAGGAAATTCATAATATAGATTAAACTATAACGGTAACAATCTGTGGCTGGTTAAATCCGTATCCACTACACATTGAGGTCAATATGGACTTCAACCGACCACAGCTTGTGGTTCATGAGTGGCTGATTTCGACTACAACTGAAGTCGGTTTCAACCGCTGTTGCTACTTGTGGTGTGGTTCTGTTGTGGTTCGTGTGAGTTCAGCCTTAATAATAATTATAAATATATAGAAAAATATGCTTTTACCTTTTTGCAATTACAGAGCTTACTAAGATGCTTAATTAATGTGAATTATTGTCACCTTACTTCAAAAATCTCTTAATTCCACTAATTGGTCATTTTTATATTATAGAATTAAATGCTTTGTTTTGATAAAATATGTAAGCTGTAAAATCCTAATACCATCAAAATATTACTAATTTTCCTTGTTGGTTGTTTTCAAAAACATTGCAATTTCAAAACTAAGTTGAAAAATCTCTTAACTCCATTCTTCAGCAAAAACATGGAATAGTTATGTTTTGAATAGAAACATTCAAAGAATTAAGATTATTGATTTAAAAATTATTATTCTTTAATAAATGTTATGAAATTAAAAAAACAGGAAAGTTTTTCGCTCTTCTGAAAAGTTTTGCAATTTTGGAGTTGAGATGATTTTGAAATAAGGTGACAATATCTCTATATTGGGAAAAAAAAAGAAAATTCAATAAAATCAGAGATTGTATGTTTTAGTGAATTCTAAACAGAAATCAGTCAGCAAAGTTTATATAAGAAATACAGATAATCATCGAACTTACAATCATTTGACTTACGATATTCTGATCTTATGACTGCCCTTACAATATTCTGAACTTGGCTATTTTCATTGAAAATTGGCTAGAAATACTTTTTGTTTTATTAAAAATGTAGTAAAGCAATTGCTTACCATCTTGGGACCCAGATCCAATTCTAAATTGTTTTAACTTTGAGGATCTGGGATCAAATCAGGACAATTATATCATCTTAAAGGATTCAGTATTCCATTGTTTATTATTTCTAAAATTATTTCTATTATAGATCTTTTTTGACTTATGATGAGGTTATCAAAAATTATTTATACTGCATATTTATTAAACTTTATAGCAGTTGCATACTTTATTAGCAGAACATTTTCAATTCAATTGGTAACTTTTTCAGTTTCAAATTTATCTCATAATATTTATTAGTTAAAAAAAGATGCTAAGTATAACGAAAAAATGTATGATGATAAAACAGTCAACTGCTGAAAAGCTTAAGCTTAGTATAATATATTGTGTTTATTGTTTGAGCAGTTGAGAAATATTAGACTGAGAAATATCATGCTAATGCATAAAGAGCAAAATATTATTTTAATAATTATGTACGAAATTAAAGAAAATACCCTTATAGAATTTACATGAGAACTCTCATGCAAACTCTGATCTGTAAAAAATGTCTGATCACAACAAATTATGGATTTCTAGGTAGAAAATGGTTTCAGTTCAAGAAACAAAACTGAAATTCCTAATTTATTGAACTTATTTAGAGGAATCTACATTTATTCAAAATTGGAATTTTGTGAAATAAACATTTTATAGAATTTATGTCTATTCAGTTTCATCCAAGATCTAAATTTTTCTTTAAATTTTTGATTATTTAAATGATTGCAACTTTTAAGATAGTATACAGATATCACACAGTTTATGAATGTATTGAAATCTTAAAAACTGTTCATTAAGTGAAAATTCATAAACTGGAAACTCATTTCCCATTAACTCCAATATAAAACTTTTTATTGATTCTTAGATACCAGAAAGTCACTGTCACTTTTCCTATTTATGTTAAATCATTCCAAAAGCATCAATAAAAATACAGATAGTGCTCAACTTAATTTATGACTTTAAGATGAAGGATTTCAGTTTCGAACCCTTCAGATTAAGTCAAATTCCAAAAATTTAAGGATTTTTCACTACTAATGTTTATTAGGACAC
>WUQG02052350.1:0-10272 GCA_011317285.2 Androctonus mauritanicus | reverse complement strand
GTGAGAGGACTGGATTTGGTATTTTCTTATAGCACATACCCCAACCTGCTTATATACTACCATGGAACATTCTAGAAAGTTCCAAAAAGTGCAAGAACTTTCTGTTCAATCAGATATAATTTGTAGATAACTTTAGAATAATTGAATAATAATCAAATACTAATCCAAATAACTGTAGTGTTATATTAGAATAACATTTTAGTCAGTTTTTTTAGTCATTAATATTTATTGATATTGATCTTTGCATCTGTTGATATTTTTTCATGTAATACCATGTTTTCTGAAAAAATCATGATATTACATACATATTTTTATCAAGTAGGATATAATATTAAAAAGACAATCACTAAAAGAATTTAAAAGCAAAAGTAAAAACTATATTTTAAGTATATATGCATGTATACATGCATATTTATAATTTAGAACCAAAAGTTCCATAATTTGGCATGATTTCATGTATATATTAGTTTAGAAGTTGCACATTTTCCTTATAAATACTTTTGAAAATTACTCTGCATTTTAAAGCTGAAAATGATAATACAAACAGGTATGAAATTGAGTAGTCAACAAATGATAAAATGTAGTCAACAGCTAGTTTACATTGTTAAAACAAATATTACAATGGATAGTCAGTATATTTTTCAGTAATTACCATACTGCTGTTGGAGTACCAAGTGAATTTCAGTTATACATTCATGCCTAATCAATGATTATAATCATATTGAGGATAAAAATGATTGTCAGTAATGAATCTCAAGTTGAATAATACTAAAATAGAGTAATAATCCTATACTTTTCTTTTTTGGTTTTATTTTTATTGCATTTTAAATTTCTATTGAATTAACAATAAATATTTTAAAAGTTTTTTTCTTAAATATAGTTTTCCAAAATTAGAATGCTTTTTCTATGCCATATCATCTTTATGTAAGTCAACAAATATGGTAATCCCTGAGATTTTGAAATGTTTTGTTTTTCCTGATTCTTACTATTACTATAGCTATCTCGAAAATTTTTAAAGATTTGAATTTATTTTTTACTTTTTTCATAGATTATCATTTCCAAATTTGGCACACATACAGTAAAACATATATTTCTCCATAATTTTGATTTAAATTAACTATGTGATGATGATGGCCAATTATTATTTTTTTCAGAAAAGCATTGTGAAGAGAGAAATATAGTAGAATCATATAACATGAAAAATTGGTTACCACAAAACATTCTTGCAGTCTCAAGAATGTTTTACTATTTATTAAGACAAAAATTGTTGCTCCAAGAATTAAAATTCATTTTAAAATTAAATGTCATATTAACCAATAGCAATACATGCTTCCCCTTTGAGTTGAAATGAACAAGCCATTAAATTTGTCTCACTTCAGAGTCATAATTAACAGTAACTACAAATGCTGGCATGCCTTCAAAATTTCAAAACAAACTATGACATTTGATGACAGATACAGTTCTTTTGGGATATCGTTTTTCATTCAATAACAACTTAACTTCAAAAAATGGCAAAGGAACACAGGCAAAACATCATATGTCTTAAGATTAAAATTGAACTTCTTCAGACCATTATAAATGTAACTGTTTGAAAAAGTGAAATTTATAAAAATTTCAGTATAGTGAATTTACTCTATCCATGATGATAAAAAGTTGAAACATTGTTATAAAAAATGAAATTATTGCTACAGATATCTGTTTAATGTTAGGCAATATGTATCATTTCTTAGATGTTTATCCAAATGAAGAATTGTTTAAACATATGAAAAATTAGAACATTTGTAGAATGTAAACTATTGGAAAAATATGCACAGAAAAATTACCAACTTATTCAATTAAAATTAGACTCCATGAATAAATGATATATTAGTAAATTATAATTAGGTTACTTTTTCAAACATTTTATCTTCAAACACCATTTTTTTATTTATAATACAGTACCTGAATATTGACTGAATACCAAATCATGACCCACCAGAAGCAGTGATTGAAAATTTACGATTTTACTTGTCAGCTAGCTCATTCCTGAAGCAAGCTTATTAAGTAAGAACTTGTAAGCCAAGAATAAATTTTTTGTAGATATGATGTTAAAACCAGGAGTTCTGTTTTCAGCAATGCATTTTGATCACAATAAAATTAAGTAAAGATCAACAAAATTAATAGTATATGATTAAACAATGATTTATTTCTGAATAAATGAAATTATAGATTTTAAAATCAAGCAAATTGTTATAATAATAAAGAAATTATTTATGTAATTATAAATGTTAAAGAATTTTTATTCTTCATTATTATTGACAGATAAGTAGATGAAATTTTTTCAGTTTATGAATTTTACAGATCATCATACTAAAATTCCATGTTTTAGTTTAAATTTCAAAAATAAATTTTATCTCACTCCAAAATCAAAATAAGATTATTAAGATATAATAGAATAGAAAGCAGAATTGATAAGATTTGATGAAAAATAGTCCAAATTATACAAATACAATTCATTTACATTTTCTATCTTTAGAACAGAATTTAAAAAAGAAATTTTGGTAATCAGAAAATTTAGGATCCATTGTCAGAGGCACCTATTTTGATCCAATAAAGGCAAAAAGACTGCTCTGCGATAGCTCTACTACTGTAACTCAGGAATAAATTTTATTTATATTGTTTTTATTGTTTTTTGTTCCAAAAATGTGCCGTCTTTCCACATCAAATGTACTCATTGGGTTAAATGTTTTTTTATTGAATGTTAATGTTTATATATTAAATTTTTTTGATACTTCATATATGAGAAAACTGATAAATCCAGGAATTCAAAACTGAGAACTACCTATATTATTTTGCAAATTTTAAGATATTTGCAAAATAATAAATAAATTTAAAATTAAATTTAATAATAATTAAATTTTATTTTAAGATATAAAATAAAAATATGGAATATAATTGAGAACTGTTATATTAGTAAAGCACTGTAAAGAGAGATATGCCTGTATAAGATTAGATTATACAGTATTTGAAAATACAAATCTTGTGTGTTATTAACATATTAATTAAAACATATTATAAAGCAGAAAAAAATAAATATTTTATTTAATATTTAAGCAAAATATACATAATTTTAAAAAAATTTGTCATTAATAAGAATCTACTTTTACAACTTGCTGTAAATATCATAAAATATTGTTGAAAAGATAAATTATTGCTCTCCTACCCTGTACCTTTCATATTTTTGTAATTTTTTTTAATTTATTTTAATTATGTCTAACAATATTAATTGTGATTTATGAAATATATTCTTTTTATCTTTAATAATGTTTAAAATTGTTATTGTTTTTTAAATTTTTATTAAATTATTTATAAAAAATTTTTAGGGTAGTGAAGAATTATTTGCTGTTGATCCAATGTTGACTCGTAATAATCAGCATGAAGTATCAAATGGAGGAAGTTGCAGTTCAGATAGTCAACAAATAGCTGTTGGACAAGTTGGATCAACTAGAGATAGAGATGAAGAGGATCATGAGGTTATAATTTTATTACTTATTTAGCATTATCATATCATCATTAATAGAAGAATGCCTGTAAAAAAGTATAGTAATTATAAATAATTGTAAGACAAATTTGATAAGGATTTCATGGATAAAATATAACAATTTAACAATTGTATTGAATAAATCTCATATGTATATATGCATGAATGCAATTATTTGATATGATTTGATGCATATTGGAATATTTTCTACAAATGCATGAAGCATGTTTGTTCCTATTTTTTCATATTTTGAGAATTAATGAATCAGTTTTAACCAAATTTGGTTTGTCTATTATTATTTGACTCACTATTAGCAGTGTTGCTTTCAGTGAAAACAGAAAATGGAAGTTACACACATTAACACTTTGATGAAGCCGGAATTTGTAATCTGAGGAGCATTTCTAATGTGTTAAAAATACGTTATTTTTAAAGTTAGGTGCTTAAAATTTTTAGGATATGGTTCTTTTCTCATGTAATTTCTAATTGTATAGAAAAATTGTAAGAATTTTGGTAAATTTGACCCTATAAATGATTTTAATTTAGTATACTTTATTTTTCTTTTATAAAAATATTATTGTTAATTAAAATGAAATAAATTTTTTATACTTTATTAGATATCATATTTTTTCTTTGTTATATATTTTTAAAAAAAATTTACATTTTTTCTGATTTTTTCACATTCTATTGAATTATAAAATCAGTCATATTTCTCATTTAATAATAGTTTGATATTATTATATCTTCTATATGGTGTTTCTGAATAGAATTAGACAAATACAATGACAGAAGGGTTTTAAAGAGGCCAGATAATTATTATGGTCAAATATAATTGGTCTCCTATATGGACATTGCTATGGCTTGTTTCTCTATTGATAGAACATTCTGCTCTGTTTTTGTCTCATATATATATATAAGCTTCTTTAAAAGATTATCTATATATTAAATTTTTATATATAAAAGAAATCTATATCATAATTTTTATTTATAATTATTTCTAATATGATTTTTGAGCAACATCAGGAAGAGAGATATGGAATTTGACACACTCCTTTCCTCTTTGTTGAAATAATATTTATCAATTTTTTTTATATAATTTATACAATTTAATTCCATCATTGTTATATATATACACATAGATACATTTTTGTAATAAAATATGAAATATAGTTATTAAATTCCTATTTATTCCTTTTTATGAAGTTTTATCACAATATGTCTCTTAATTTCTGAGACTAAAATTTTATTTGAATAAATTTTTACTTTGTTTGAATTAAAGAAAAAGTTTTAAATAAAATAAACATTGTAGGTTAGAAATGCTTTAAGAAATATATTGTAAAATATTTAGAAATATCATTGACTAAATATGATTTATAATGTCATTTATTTCTTTATTTTAGAAAGAAAATTATAGATGTACTATATATTTATAATAATAATAATTTCCTTTATTAAATTTTTAAATAAATCTATTTTATTGCCTTAAAATAGATTTATTTTAAAAATTTAGATGATTTAATTTATCAGAGAACAAAATAACTTGATAATTGTTGTTTATTGCTTGTACAAAACAACCAATACCATACTTGACAATCAACACTGAAGTTTGCTGTTTTAGATTATTGGTGGGAGATAATCAGCTGCTTATTCTATCCACTGTTTGCTTGCTGCATAAGTTTATCATATTATTTCTTTTTATTTTATTTAAAACATCAATAATTTTAAGATTATATTATTTGTAATGTAAAGAACTAGTATGTAGTTAAGGGGTGTAAAATTACTGAGTACAGTCATATTTCTAAGGTCAACAACTTCAGACAAGTGGTTTTGTTTCATTTTGTAAAATAGTGATGATGCTACAGAAACTATCTTTGTTGTTTTAAAATGTTAATATAATTCTAATTTTGAAGAAATCGGTGATTTTGGACAAATAAATTAAAAGGAATAATTTATTATCCATCATTTTAAAAAAGACATGAAATGCTGACCAAAACAAACTGTGAAAATTTAAAACGCAATAATTTAGGAAAAATTAGTATCAAATCTAGCATAAGGATGGCACAATCATTCCTACAAATATAAAATACAGAAATATTTATTTAAAAAAATAATTTATTAGAATGGATCTACTTTGGTTAAAAACTAGTTATTTTTATGAAGAAGAAAGAATTATTGACACATCAGTTTAAAAAAATTAGAAGAAATATGACTGATAAACAACTAAACTGTGTAGAAAGATATTGTAATTCAGTCACATGGAGTAGGGATCAATTGTTTGTATAATGTGATAGAAGTAAGTATCAGATTACAAACACAACCTTATCTGAAAATAATTTTAAAACTAACAATCAGTGTAGGAATAAATAACAATTCACTCATAAATATAATACAAAGGAAAATACTTGTAAAGAATAAAAAATTTTATTTTTTTTATTATAAGGCAAATATAAAAAAAAATTGTTTCAAATTTAAAAAAACAACTGATAATTTATAAAGATTAATGTAAAATCATTAAAAAATAGTAAAAAAATCTGATGAAAAAGTGTGTAATTAATGAATTTTAGTCTCAATTATAAATTAAGCACATTTTAAAAAATATGATTTATTGATAATTTATGCTTCTTCAAATACTGAATATAATTTTAAATAATGTAAAATTTTGATATTCATTCAAAAAAAGAGGGAAAATAATTAGACAAAAATAATAATAATAAAATTAGGAACAATACAAAGATATATTTATTTAGATTTAAAAATAAATATTTTATTTTGCAGAACTTTAATAACCAAAAATTACTTTTAAAATTTAAAAATGGAAAATAAAAAATATGAAGACAAATCCAAATTTAGTAAAAATTAATATATGGTTGATGAATTTTAACCATGATTATAAATTAAATGCATTAAAAAAACAGGATTTCTACTTCCCCACACCCTGCATGTAATTTCAAAAAAACATAAAATATTTACATTCTAGGAAAGTATTATAGAATAATAATAAACTAACAAATTACAAAAAATTATGTAGGAATAAATAGCAACAAATATTTATATTGTGAAGAACAGGAACATCCAAAAATTATATTTTAAAATTTAAAAAATAAAAAACAAAATATTAATAGATTAGCTAATATTACCAAATTAATCCTTTGATATATATTTTTTTAACAGAAATTTTTTTAATAGAAATATTAATAATTTGAAATAATTTAAACTAATGTTAATGTCATCTCTTAATTAATAAATATATTAATGATTAAACCAAAGAGTGATACCATCTATGAATTAATGATTAAACTAGAACTTTTAATTAATTTATCTGAAAAAAAATCTGCCTCAGCCCAAGGTTTTTTGGGTTGTCATCCTAATGTCATAACTGCTAGCCACCAAAGCTTTGTAGCAGATTGACTCTTCAGATATTAATATTAATTTAGAACTATTTTTTGACTGTAGATATCAAACTCTGCTGATAGATCTGTTCCTATATATTCCTTTTTTTTTAAGCCTTCAATGCTGCTAGCCAAGTAACACACAGACTAGAACAGTCATCTTAACATAAACTTTTCAGACCAAGGGAAATATTGACATCAAGCATAATATTGCCAAATTAATCCCTTGAGATGTATGTATGTATGTATGTATGTATATCAAGCAATTAATTTATTTTTTACAATGAAATTTAAAAAAAAAAATATATATATATATATATATTATAAGTAAGATATCAACTTATCTGACAGCGTTGGAACATATTGTGATTTTTCAAATAATGTGAGTTTGAATGAGTATCTCTTTATATTCACTTTATGTAATTTTTTAGGTTGTTTTTGTCTCTGAAATTGGCAATGAGACTACAATAGAATAGCATTGGTTTCTAGGTAAAACTGACCAAATTTATTTACCTTAAATTAAATTAATTTTTTGTGACAGTTCAATTTGGTCAATTTATCTTTTAAAATCTTGTATTTTAGGCTCAATTATTTTCATGCAATTTATATGAAAGTTAGAAGTGCATAACATGATTTGAATAAAATTTCCAATATATTTTACTTAATAATAATGATGATAACAACAACAACAATAATAATAATAATAATTATTATTATTATTATTATATAAGTAATCGTTGACATACTTGACAATCAACTTACAACGGAATTCCATTTCAACGTCTCTGTTGTAAGTTTATTCTGACATAAGTTGAGGACTTTTTTAATTCTTGATTTGTTCGATTTCTATTTTAATATTTTCATAAATTAGGTTTCTATTTAACTTAAAATGATTAAAAAGTGTATAAATTTATGTAGACATTTATAAATCATTAATTGACACATATACAATTAAATACATAAGTACAAAATTAAGAAAGAAAAATTTAGAAATTTAAGAAAATTTTTTTCATGAGTAATATTATTTTTCTTATTGGACATTATAGGATTACAATGAAAGATAAAAATTACAACAAAAAAACGAACACTTCAATTTCTTTGATTGGCAACTTACATGTCAAAGGCTGTGATAAATTAGAAATGGGTGAATCACACTAGCAGCTGCTGTGTATTGTTGAAAGGCTTTGCTTGCTGACATATGGTGATGTATATACAAAAACAATGTGATGTATGTAAGTATGTGCAGGCAGCAAAGTTGAATTAGAGAATTTTTAATAATAATTTTTGGCAATCATAAGTGCGAATCATTATAAATCAAGGACTACCTGTACTTGAAAATTCCATTTGCAACTGACCAAAATCATAAAAACAAATTTCTTTTGAAATAGACATGGTCAGTTTTACCAGAAAGTTATTGTCATATTTGAATATATTAAATGTATTCAATTAAATTTCATTGTAAAAATTTTTGAAATAAATTTTTAAAACCTATACAAATATTTAAAAGAAATTCAAAGACAAAAATCAGCCGTTAAGTGGGAATAAAAAATTTTTGAAATGATTAAATGATATTAAAATAAGTAACTTCAAAAATTAAAAGTATATATAAAAACTTATAGCAATTGTAGCCAATTTTCTACTTATTTCTTTATTTAGAAGAAAATAGAGTAATTGATATAGTAACTGTATTAATATTGTATATGTTTTTAATTTTTGAGGCTATATATCTTAATATCATGTGGTCATTTCAAAATTTCTTGTAATTTTGCACAATTATAAAATATAATAAATATTAATTTTATTCATCTTTTTTACTATATTTATTATTATATTTCAAAATAACTTATTTATTATAGTAAATTTTGTTAATAAACAAACATCTATATATTCTCTAAAGACAAGGAAAATACTCTAAAAATGCTAATAAATTTATTCTAGTAATGAGCTTGTTTTAATTTTTAATGTAAGAATATTATTTTTTATTTTTGAAATTTTAGGTTGATGTAGTTGAAGGAGCTGTTAGTGAGGATCCAGATCATGAGGAAAGTGAAAGAGATGATCGCACAGAACATTCTGAACATGATAATATTCCTCCAGAACATAATGAAGAAGGTATAATCATAATGATCTGTTGAAACAGTTTTTCTGTTTTATAAGTAAAAACATAAATAACTTGAAATTTAAATAAATTTTAAAATTTATTTAAATTTCAAATTAAGAATTTTCAGACATACCTATCTTTAGTACCTAAAACATAAGATTACGAAATGAAATTTAAAATTGCATAAGAAAATTATTAATCGTATTAATTAAGATGTGTAATTCATTGAATTTCATATATACTTCTCTTATGAATGGATTGTTGTTATGTTTGATTTTTTAGCATACTTTCTGAAGGAAATGAATGCTTATAAGATCAGGCCCATGTCTGTCTGTTTATTCTCCACTAATAGCTTTTGAATTAATTAACAGATTTTTATGAAGTAATGGTGTTTGCTGTTAAGGAACACCTTGATACTTCATCTTTTAATCCTACAGAATCATTTAATCTTGCAGGATAGAATTTCATTGTTATCAAAATTTTAGTTTTTATTATTACCAATAGATGATACTAAGTGTTAATAGTATAGGGATAATATATAACTTTCATGATTTGAATGACATCATGTCAAAACTGTGACATCATCATGCCATAACAATGGATGACAGTCACCAAATCTGATAATTTATGATGTCATGATGACATGCTAATAATGACAATAATCTATGCCAGTAATTCTCAATCTATGGTACGTGTGTCACTGGTAGTACATGATGAACTTACAGATGGTACATAAAAGATAAACTATTTTTGAAAAATTATATTTAAATAATTTATTCAAATAATATAAAACTGGTATAAAAAAAGAGATTGAAACTATATCTCCATTATATCAATTACTGCCTTTGTCAGCTCTTTGTCATAGATGAAAATGTTCAGGTTTATTGCATTCTAGGTTATATGTCATTTTAGCACTATATTGTGCAATTGCCAGCACAAATTGGTTTTTATGCTATCCTTATAGGTTAGTTTGGAATATGGATGGTTTGGAGTTTGCTATAATGGTAACTAATATGAGTGCTTAGTCAATGGCATGCAATGTTAAATTATAATTCAAGAACACTGCTTTTAGTTCTTCATACAACCAGAAAAAGTGGTACAATCACAAGCTTTCAACATGAAAAATTGATGCATGCTTATAACATGGAATATTTTAAGAATAATATATTTGTAAATTTTTGGATTTGGAGAACGATTTTAAAGAAATTGCAGATAAAGCTATTAAATTTTTAATGCCATTTTGCATCAGCTGTTTATGTGAAAAG
>WUQG02052339.1:0-10272 GCA_011317285.2 Androctonus mauritanicus | reverse complement strand
GAAAATGACTAGCACCTGATGCTCTGGCCCCAAGATCACTCACACAATGTGACTTTTTATGGGATTACTTCAAAGGAGGAGTATTTATTCCACCAATGCTGCATGATATTGCAGATTTAAGGGCATAACCAGGAGATTTAAGGGAGCGTATCATGATAACAATGAACTCTATCAATAAACCCATGTTGGTATAGGTGTGGCAAAGAACTAAACTATTATGTTGACATGTGTCATGTCACTCATAGTGCACACATTGAATATTTGTAAATGTCAAAAAAAACAAAAAAAAATGTTTGAATTTGTCTTTCATTCTGTACTGATTCCTCATTAACATAAATTCAGTAGTTTGTTATAAATGTTTGTAACACTAAAAATCATTATGAAACAGTGTATATTAGATATGCTAAAGTATGCAAATTAAATTTTTGCAATATTGCATGACAACAAAGCATGCAATTTTTACAAGTTTTATACTTTTTAACATCTTTTCACCTGATTTTAAATCATCATCTAAATCAGAATCTGAACATTCATATTTATTTTCATATTTATCTCTTAGGATTTCATTAATTTTTCATAAAATCTAATAGTTATCTGTAAAATTTATCATATTAATATTCAATTTTTTATTTATCAAACTTGCTATTCTCTTAAATGTACCAAATCAGATTTTATTAGTACTGCATAAAATTTTATAAAAATTACTCATATCTAAGTAATAAAAATCATTATAAATGGCATTATTCATCAAATATCCTACTATTAAAACAATACTGTCGCAAACATTTACATTCTTGCTCCTTTGTTTTCTTCAAAATCTCTGTTAGCAAAAATATCAAATTTTTCTTTACTCAATTTCTTCATTTACATCTCTCACAAAATTATAGCATTGTAAGATTCTGGGATCTCTTGACTGCCTCCCTTGTTTTGTAGAAATATAATGTAATAATTATTTTGAAATTGTTTAAAATTGTTAATTTAAAAATGTTAAATTAGGAAATGATTATTTTAAATTAAGAACTGATAAACAATTAATCATGACAAACTGGGAACTATGAACTATGGGAAAAGATCTCCCAGTTGTTCTGTGTAAAGAGGAGAATTAGTCAGGAGAGAAGAGAGAAAGAGAGATTAGAAGGAGAAGTCAATAATTTGTTATTAGAAAGGAACAAGAAAACAACAAATGATATAAGCTTTTAATGACGGGAAAGCAACTCATCCTGTCAGGGTGGCCGACAGAGACAATGGACAATGATGACAGCCAAGACAGCAATGACAATGGCAGATAACAACGATGAAGTGTGGAACTGTATTGTGTGTATTAAAACAGGTGGAATTGAACAACTTATGGAACTGACAAATGTGTAATAGACATTTTGAACATTTGAACTTTTAGTGTTAGTGCACGCAGATTACTTTCAAAGATTGATTATTGATATGATATGATATGATATAACACCAGCAGAACGTGCTCTCTCTCTCTCTCTCTCTCTCAGGGATGTGGAAGGCATGGAACTCACATTCTCTCTCAACATTGTATTATCACACAAACAAACATTGTAATGTAAGCTAAGGGTTTAAGTAAAATTAAGTGAAATTCTTTGTTAATTGCTATATCATTGTTAACTGCTATTTTCTTAATTTACTTATAAATAAATATGCTTATATTTTGAATTATAAATAAGTCTCCAAGTCAATATCTGTGGTCCTGGACCTTGACATCTTGGATCCACATGCCATACAAATTTTATGGCCAACATTCTGATAAATGACATACACATCTCTGTGGTTTTCACAGCATATTTTAATAATATTGCCAAAATCTCTTGATATCTTAGAAAGATTATCTGATATGTTTTTTATCATTTGCTAGACTATGATGATATCCATTCCTTTTGTTTGTAAATATATTGAAAGAAGTGTAGTTTCTTTCAATATTCTTAAAAATATTTGTCCTGTTAAAATAAACTCAGATTTTAAAAAAGCATCCAGTAATTGTGTTTGACATATATTTGATTTTGCTTTGAAAACACTATACATAGATTATTCTTTGATTAGAATGAATATATATTATAAATATATTTCCTGAAATGAATATTCTTTTAAATAGTTGTTCTTTGAAGGCTGTGACCAAGCAATTTCAAAACAATACAACTATATAATAAGCAAGAGACAAATATAGGATTCTTGCTATAAAAGTAATATAAAATTCCAAAAAATTAATATATATACTGTATTTAAAATTTTCCTTTGTAATTAAAACTGATGTTTTAAAAAAGAAAACAAAGTATATAGAATTACATTTGTCAAAACTTGAAATCAGTTTACAGAATCAAAGAAAGAAGAATCAAATTCAACAAGAAGGATATCCTGAAAATTTTTAGTTAGTTATCTTAGAAAAAAATAATGAAAATATTGCAATTTATCTAAATATTAAAATTTTAAATAAAATTATGAATATTAATGTGGTATTAATATAAATGACATTTCAAAAATTATGATGCAAAAGTGTTAACAACATAAGATATCCAGATGACCCACTAATCATTGCAAATTCTAAAACTGATTTAAGAACTGATTTTTTTTTTTTTAAATAATAAAAAAATTAATAAAAGAAAGAAATCAATATAGAGTAAACTTAAACTTCAAAAAAAGATCAAATTTATGAATATTAATAATGAGAAATTAGAAAATGGAAGCTAAGGTACTAGGACATGATATACAACAAGTGGAATCTTATAACTATATGGGAAGCAGATTCACTGAATATGAAGAAAAATAAAAGAAGGTTGGGGCTAGAATTAGCAAAACAAAATTAATTTTCTGGAATAATAGTTATAGCATGAGAAGTAACAATGCTAAAGAGATAAAAATTAGACTAATTAAAACTCATGTTTGGTCATTGATAACTTATAGAAATGAATTTGGATATAAAATAAATATATTCAAAATCTGATGCTACAGAAGAGCCTTCAAAATTTCTAAGAAGAATATAAAAACAGAGAATACCTGAAATGATGGATGAAAAATAAAATGCTTGTCAAAAAAATTATACAGAGAAAAATGAAAGCTAGTTGTATACTAAGGAATTTATTGGGAATATAAGGCAAATTCTATAAAGATTTAACCTGGACTTTTCCTGATTTATTTTATTTCTTCTTCTTCTTATTATTTTGAGTAATATATTTATTTTAAGGGTTGACGTCTATTTCATGTTCTATGCCTCAGGAAATTAATAATTATGAACTACTTGTCATATGATGTCTCTTCTCTAATGATATCACTGATCCAATTTGAGATTCACAAGATTTAAATAACAGTCTCTTGTTGATAATTTATAATTGTTAAATAATTATTGTCACACTGTAAAAAGGATGACAAATTGTTTTATCTGTAAAATAGAAATTGTTGTTACAGAAATGTGTGTAAATGAGCCAAAGACTTCTAAAAAATTTTTGTTTAAACCTTTTTTGTTTGCTTGGGCAATTGAAGGTGTAGATTAGAACTGTGTACTAATATGGACTTTCAATTCTCTCTTGCAATATCAATGACTGATAGTTTTTGTATCAGTGTGTGAAGGTAGTAGAATAAGTTATTATTTATAGTCACATTTATTATTTCTGATTAATAAATTTATTGTTGTTTTAGATTTTGGGTTCAAAATTAAGCAGATTTTTGTTATTAACTTGTTTTGTGGCTTTATTATTGTTTCAATAAATCTTTTTAACACTTTATAACTGTTTTGGATTCAATAAATTATTTTTATTATTTAATTTTATTTGTTTTGGAATTATTCAATTTACTAGTTTTATAAGCACATTAACTTTTTATCATTTTTGTTCTAACACTTCATTATTTTAACAACTATGACATTCCAGTTGTGTTTTGTCATGTAATGTTAGATTTGTTAGTTATTTTGGAATTTACTTCTGGAAGTTAGAAAACCTGTCTAGATCAAACTTTAAATTTTCAGAGTTATAATAACTGTTAGATAGATTAATTAGTAGTTAGTGCTAAGTTTGACAATTGTGACATTGCAATTCTAGAAGTGATTCTAGGGAAGAGGATCAAGGGATGTAGGAAAAGAAAGTAATTGTATGATATTAAAAAGCAGACTAACGTGAGAACTTACTATAACAACAAGCAGATGATTAAAGGCAAAAGGGAATAGAGATTAATAATTGCAAATTTTCAAGTTGAATATGCCATATAATAGGAAGATTCTTCAATAAATGACATTTTGATAAAAGTTATCTTAAAACTTTTCAATCAAAAAAATATAATAAGTAAAAGCAGCTGTTGAGTTATAAACTTAATTTTTAATTTGAGGACTGTACGTAAGTTTTGTTTATAACTTGAAAAGTTCATGACAAACTATTCTTACAGATATCCAGAAATACTGAAATCATTGCATATACTATGAAAAATATTTCATAATTGGATTAATTAGAAGTTTCTTATTTCAGAGATTCAAATAGAAAGATCTGACTATAAAGCAAGTTTTTTTTAGTATAATCTTCAACATCTTGAAATACTGCCATATGTTAAATAATTGTAAAATTTATATTTGTTTCTAGAGCATTCTACTATTATAATATTTAAAATTCTTGAAGAGTTTTTGAAATTTTCTGAAATTTGAAAGTGAAATGGCACATTCATAAAGTAAGAAAAATTGTAATTATAGGAAGTTCTCAACTTATGATAGTGATGTAATCAGTAAATTCTGTAATTGATTAATGTAACTGACATAGGTTTGAATCTTAGTCATGGTCTGATATATAGAAAACATCCTTTTTGTGTTTTGTTACTGTAGTTTTGTATTTATTATGCTTATTAAGATAACGTATAGTGTCCTAATAAACATTAATAATAGTAAGAAACCTTTAAATTTTGGGATTTACAACTTACAAATGCTCTGACTTGCAATGACGCGGTTCAAAACCAAACTCTATCTTAAGCTATGAGGAATCAAAAACCCACATCTTTCCTTTATATTGTATTATTTCTATTATATTTAGTTATTGGGTATTTTATTTAGTTTTGAGTAAAAAATACTTACCCTTACAACTCAAACTTTTCAAAATGGTGACAAAAGATGAAATGGTTCTTACTTCAAGAATGCATATAATAATATCATCTAATCTATATAAACATCACTGTTGATTTGAGATCTCATTATTAGAGAGATTAGTTTGCATTTCAATGGAATTATAAACAGAATAAGTATTGAATTATTATTGTAAAGATGAAGATGTAATTCTCAATTCTACTCTATTGTGAAATGCAAGTAAATAAGTTTGAATATGAGCTAGTAATATCAATTGCTATAAAAAGTGAGCTACTTTTGATTTATAATAGAGATGGAGAACTTATAAGTGACATTATGCTTAATACATAAAAGATATTCTTGTATATCAACCAATTGAGTATGCTTTTGTATTGGTATGGAGATATTTTACTTTAAATAGACTTAAGATTTTGGTATTGAATATTATTTTTTTGAAGATATTTTGTTGGAGATAACTTTACTTTGATAGATTAAATAAATGACTGCTAATTTAATTTGTTGAATTTAGTTTCGCCTGAATAATGCACTTGTAAAATTTTTCTATTGATTAACAAATTTCTTGTTAATTGTATATTTCTTGTTTAAATTTAATTATATTAAATATACAATTAAATTAAAAATTTTATTATTATTATTATTATTTAATTTCCAGTTTTTTATTTATTTGTAGAATTAAGTTAGCTAACTTTTGTTTTTGTTGTTTAATACTAACATTTTGCTTACATTCAGAATTGATAAGAAAAACTAACATTTGCCAGTTCCCAAAGCAGAAGTCTAGCTAGCATTTAGCAAATATTGGGTGCAAAGTTTTCTGTACTGTTAGGTTCACATTCTATTAGTAAAATCAGGAACTTTGCAAAATCAAAGACTACGTGTAGAAAGTCTGTAACTCAAGGAGTGCCTGTACTAAATTAATTTCTTATATTAAACATTATGAAAGTATTATAAAATATACTAACCTTATTCAATAATCGACTACCATAAAAGTAAAGTTTAGATTCTCTTGTTTTATGAAAATTTAAAGCAACAAGTGCATCAACTCCAACAGATGCATAATTGTTCATAAATATTTCCTAAATTAAAAAAAATATATGAATACAAATGAGATAACAAAAAAAGGTTTTAAAGAAAAATAAAAATTAAATAAATAAATAATTTTATAAAAATATTTAATTACATAACTAAAATTATATAAAGCACATTTTCTTTAATAAAATGAAAACTTAACAATGAAAATAATTATTGTTTACTTTGTGTGGCCGCTGAATTCCCAAATGTCTTTTGGGAACAATTTTTAATTTCCATCTGAAAAGTAATAAAACAAAATGAAATAGAAGAAAATTATTGTCAAAAAACAATGCATTGAAATTATTATTAAATTAAAATCACAATTTCTGGAATATGCAAGAGATTTTGAATTTAGGTATTTTGATTTGATAAAATAATATATGAAGACTTAAAATTCTATAAATACAGTAAGTGGTAGCACACTCATTCTTTTAAAATTTAAATTTTTTTTGTAGATGAATATTAAGCAAAATTTTTAAAATTATCCATTTCTATAACATGATCTAAATATTTATTTTTATAAAATCTTTTTGCTCATTCTGTTAGTTAGAAAATGTAAATAAAATTAATAAACAAACAAACAAACAAACAAACAAAAAAAATTTTCTGAAAAGAAAAATATACCATGCCACATAATGTATTATAATTCATCTAAAACAGAAAAATTCTATAATACAGATAATATATTTTGGAACATATTTTAAAATATTATCTACTATAGGAATAATATGCAATAGAATTCCAATTATCTAAGATACTGTGGACCAAAGGAACTTTGAATAATCAAAAACTCAGATAACATGGAAGATTTGGTAACTATTATTAAGTAAACTGGATTTTACTTAAATAATAATTAATATTAACATAATGATGTATACTATTTTCAGGTTAGACCTGCTTATTAAATATAATGACTTTTAATTTATAGAAAAAACTTATAAAAATTCAACAAGTCTTACAGCAGATACTGAGTAAAAGTACTTGTTATAAGATTTTCTGTAAGTTAATAACTGAAACAGCATAGAAATTTGAATGTAATGACTTTTATCATATAATTTAAAAGGTGAATTATCACTCACCTTGAATAGATTTTTAATTTTGTGAAGAAGTTAATTCTGATCTATCTTATTATTATTTTATTATGCTCTTTATTATTTATTATTATTTTCAGTATTATTTAATGTATTATATTTTAGTTTAAGAATTGATATACTTTTCATGTTCTCTATCTCATCAGTTAGAAGTTATGAGTTACAGACCAGAAATCTGTCCCACAAACCAACTGAGTGTATTTCTTTATGCAGCGGTTATACAGAGCTGTAAATGCAATCATTTCTAAACTCCTAGCTGCAAGGTATCGCTACAGCAGATATAAAGCATGTTTTTACCTTGCTTCATGAGTAAAGCAAAATGGCAGAAGACAACATAACCAAGTTAGACTTACAAAAGTTTATAATAAATTTAGTATTTACTTCAGTCATACTTCTATAAAATTTAAAATGAAATATATGTTAATTTTATTAAAGTAAGTTTTACTATAAGTGAATTTAAAGTCAATATATGACTTTTAAATCTTCCTTCAGATTTAATCCTGAATATATTATATTGTATTACACATTCAATATAGTCTTTTATTTTACTCTTTTCCTGTTTTTCTTTTTTAAATGAAAAAAATAATTCTAAATATTTATGACAATGTTTTCGTTTTTATCGAATTTCATCAATCAAAATATTTCTGATAAAAGAAATACATTAACAAAATATTTCTTTCTGCTGCTATACTAGTTATTGCATAAATGGTGTCTCCATGTTATGCTATAGCCATTGATGGCTACAGCAGATCATTTCTAAATTACCATCTAGCAACATGCAGCTTTAATTCTAGATGATGTAAGTTATGTTTTACAACTGCTGCATAAAAAGTTTTTTGATAAAAACTTAAAATAATGATATCTTGCTTAAGTTAATTTTTGTATATTAATTAGACTTAATTACTATTACTTGCCATCAGCTACAGGTGGAAATTGATGAAACTGCTACAGGTGAAACGCACCCATTCTCTCAGCTCTTGATGTCATCAAATCTAAATAATTCACCATTAATCTGATGTGAGAATATAAGAATGATCTCTTATTGATGTTTTATTTGGTACATAATTTAATTTGTAAAGAGGATGACATGAATTGATTGCTCTGTAAACTAAGAAATTTCAACTTGTTGCATGACTTATGTAAATCAGAAGCCTGGTACTGTTAAAATCACTTGGATAAAAATGTACAAGTCAACTGACAGAGCGATATGTTAGAGGTGTTTTGTCTTGAAGTGGAACTAATTAGTTAACTTTCTTGTAATTGATCTTTACAAGAAAGTTAACTAATTATCTCCATTTCAAGACTCATCAACTATGGTTCAAGTATGGATCATCATGTATGGATGAACTATGGTTTAAATTTGTATTGGAGTGGAAGTATTAGAACTAATATTTAAGGTTATATTTATTGTGAATATTTGAATTTTTGGATATTTGAATTTTGATTAAACAAGTTTCATTGATAACATGTTTTTACTTTATTATTGTTTAAATAAAGCTTTGGTTAAAAAAGCTTTTTAAGTGTTTTAAGTCAAATAAATTTTATATTTTATTATTTAACTTTGTTTTGAGAATTTATTCAATTTATTAAGTTTCTAACATCATTTTTCCACTATTTAGATCTAACACTTATTTGATACTTTCAGCCATAAATTTTCTGGTTGTTTGTTTTTGTCAGATAGATGTTATTGATAGATTGGTTTGATTTGATACATTTATTTTAGGAAATAGAAAAAAGACATGAGCTCAGACTGGACACTGAATTTGCAAAGCCGTTAAAACTGTTAGGTTGAATTTAGATTATTATTGGTGATATTTTTGAGTATTGCAACTTTGCAGTTTTTGTAATAAAACAGTTGTAAATAAAATAAAAAATATTTTATTATATAATTTGAATTTTTTTTTTAATTTTATTTATCAACTATTTTATTAAAAAAATTATAAAAAAAATAAAAAAAATCAACATGAAGTGAACAACAATTCATCTTGGATAATTTGGAACTTGGTTAAAACAATGCTCAGTTAATTGAGATTCTAGTTTATACATGAAATTCTTAACACAAAATAATCTATTTCACACTAATTGCAAAATATTTTTTTAGGGCTTTGGCTACTCTTTTATTTTTCATATCCTTTGGCACAATAAAAAATTATATTACAATATTATATAAAATTGGATTAATATTTTAATTCTCTACAAAAGAATCTATTAAATAAAACAATTTAAATTTACTTACATCAGAAATTCTAAATTAAGCATTAAAATGGTACTAATAGAAAGAAAATATAGCTTAAGCTTTATAATGTAAACTTCAAAGAAATTTTATGCTAAATGAACCTAATTACTTTGCCAAATTATATCCCTTGATATGCTTAATGGAAATTTTAATTATTTGAAATAATTTATACTAATTTAGTGCCATCTTGTAATTATAAGTTTATAACTTATACTAATTACGAGATGGTACTAAATTAGTATAGTTTGGCAAAGTAATTACGTTCATTTAGAGAAAATATACCTAACTTCATATTAAACTAATAATTATATATTATTTATAGCAAAATTATTGCACTAAAAACAAAAATAAAAATATATTACATGTAATATAAAAATAATAATTAATGTAATATATATATTTTTTAATTCAAACTTTGCTTCTAAGACAAGAAATATTAAATACAAGCCCTTTTAAGCAATAAAATAATTTATTCTAAATGGAAGAAATATTTTTGATAGATTATGGATCCCTTGTAAAAACTGAACTCATTTGCTTTCTAGTTTACACTATAATCAAGCTCTTATAGCAAGAAACATTTGTTTTTTTTTTTTTTTTTTGATTAAAAAAAAAAAAAATTTTACTTGCTATAAGAGCTTGATTTATTCTATAGTGTAAATTATGGATCCCTTTTTAAGTTGAGTTTATTGTTATTTTTGTTAATATGTCCACATTTAATAATTTATTTATAATATGTATCTCTTTATTATTAATTTTGTTATTCTGTTAAATATTTAAAACTTTTTCTGTAAAGAGCTACATAATAACTG
>WUQG02052328.1:0-10272 GCA_011317285.2 Androctonus mauritanicus | reverse complement strand
AAATTTTACTAGAATACTATAAATTATCCTAATAAACTTAAAGAACTGCAAGAACCAGACACAAAAAAAAATGCTTTCCATATATCTGTCCATTGGGCATGGGACTTGAACCCATTGAATTGCGTTGGTTGATCACAGAATTTATTGATTGCATTGTTGTTGTAAATGCAAATCTTCATAAGCCAGAAACTTGTAGTTTTAATAGTAGTTAATGGCAATTTAGTCCCCAATTTACAAAAATTTGATTGTAAGCATTTTTTAGGAATGCTTTAATCTCATGAACTGGGGTTGAGCGTTCCTTCATAATTTCTGTAGACTTTTGGCTATTAAAATTAAATTATTAAACCTACATTATATCATATATATGATGTATTCAAATTAACATTAATATAAAACAAATATCATTATTTATGTTTATTTCAGAGACTCTAGAATGTGCATGAGATATATTGATTACTGGGGTGGAAAAAATCACATTGTATTCATTGGTGATTCAAGAATTAGACAATTATTTAGGGCATTTGTTCACCGTATAGATTCTAAATCAGAATCAAAAGATACACCTGTTCACAAAGATTTGAAGTTTAGAGATAGTGATTTAAAACTTGATACTGTAAGTTAATTTTTTATTTTCATAGAGAAATCTTTTAAAAACTTATTAACAATATTTATTTAATATAGGAATTTTTATGGCATCCAATGATGAACCATTCTATGCATGAAATTTATACTAAATGGGTAAAAATGGAACCAAATAAAAGGCCTACAGTTGTTGTGACAGGAAGTGCCACATGGAGTATACGTACCAGCAATGCAAGCATGGATGCCTTAGAAGACTTTAAATCAAACCTTACAAAATTAGTCCCATTAATGAATGAATTAAAATCAACAACCAAAATATTGTGGGTTCTTCAAGATCCAGTAGTTCCAGAAAAGCTTCATCCTTTTCGAAGCATGATTACAAATGAACAGATAGACTTTTATAATAAAGCAGCTATGGATATTCTGTAAAAATTGATATGTTTTATATGTTTTGAAAGTTAAATTTTTTCCTCTACATTTAATTATATATATATATTATTTTTTAGTAAGTACAGCAGTGTTTTTGTTTGGAGTTCTTCACGTCTTGTTTCACAGGGTTATAATCAAGACCAAGAAGATGGTTTACATATGGGACAAGTAGCACTTAATTATGTAAGTAAATAAATTATAAAGATTTCAAATATTAAATGTTTATAAAATAGATACTTACAGGAATCTTTGTTTTTTCAACTTAATTTTTGGAGATTTTTCCAAAGGACTAAGTATTATTTCTCAAACATTACATTTTTAATATTATGCCTAACATTATCATTTTGATGTAATGAATACAAATCTAATAAATGGAAAACTTTATATCAAGGACTCACTAAAATGTCTATTATTAGATTTAATGCAAAAGGAATAAATTACCAATTCTAAATATAAGTAATTCATAACAATGCAAATCATAATTCAATCTAATTAGGAAATTAAATCATCCAAATATTTCTAATTAGCCAAATTATACTCCTAAATACAAATAGTGACTTATTTTTTGAATTAAATTGCCAAATTAATGATTATTTATTAATTACGCTATGATGCCCATTTATTGGATTAATTTAATTATTGGATTAATAATTATTGGACCATTTATTGGATTAATAATTATTTAATGAATAAATAATCATTAAATTTGACAGTTGACAGTTTAATTCAAAAATAAATCATTAAGAGTATAATTTGGCTAGTTAGGAATATTTTTCCTGACAGTACTTTTAAGTAGTTTCTAAGTGTGCTTTTAAAATTAGAACTGCCATTTCTATGTATTGTTGTTATGCATGAAATGGTGCCAAAAAAGATGTAAAACAAGGTGTAAATATGTAAGCCCAGATTTAACACACAATTAATTATTTAAGGATCATTTATATACTTTTTAAATTTCCTTTTTTACAATATGAATGCACTGGACTGATTTAAAAAAAAAGAGGAATTAGTATGATAAAGTCATCTATTAGTAATCTTTTCTAATTTATAATCCATTTGTAAGATAATAAACAGAATTATAAATATTTTTGAAATTTGAACTGATCATATGGAACTCATTGTCATTCTATCTGATCAAATTTTTTATTCATAAGATCTCTATATGTTGCATTTTAAATTCATATAATACTTTTATATAGATGATGAAAGTTGTAATAAACTTTTTAATTGATTACAACTATTTATGGTTATTAACTATTAACTATGTTGGTTGATTACAACTTTTTGGTTGTTAACTATTTATTTATATACAACTATTATAATTATATGTTATTGTATCATACATGGTCATACATGTTAATGTAATAAATTTTTTTAAATGAAATATTCCTACTGAAGTGCTGATTAAAATAATATATAATTCTGAAGATGGTAGAAAGGTTGAAACAGAAGTAGTTTGTATTTTGAATGTGATGATTGTGTGTATAATTTTATCATTAATCATGACAATTATTATCTATTATATTATCTATTTAACAATTTATTGAAGTTAACTTAAAACTTTTTTTTTTTTTTTTTTTTTTTTGAGATTTTATTCAGTTGTGATATAATGATCAAAGGATGCAACAATTATCATTATTTTTATTACATTACCAAAATATAGAATGGTAGCATGAAATTGTTTCATTTTAATTAAATGAATTTTCTAAAATACAAAAAAATGAAGAAAAAGAGAATAAAAAGGAAGATTGGATTTTTTCCCTTACAAATAGCATTTCTATTTCTGAAAATTTATACTATAAAATAAAATTTCTATAAAATACTATAAAATTTCTTCCATTTCTATAGTCAATATAGAAATGGAAGAAAACTAAATAAATGCACTACAGGTTGTTTCCAATTTATAATGGGGTTATATTTTGATAACCCCATCGTAAATTGAAAATGATTCATAATGGTAATAATTTTATTATTAATAATAGATGTTAGAATACTGAATTCTTTGAGATCGTAAAATCAGTTGGATATGATCCTAGATCCTCATGATTATAAAAGTGTCTGGAATTTAATCCAAATTCCCAAGAATATAATCAATTGCTTTATTACATTTTGAATAAAACAAAAAAGTATTTCTAGCCAATATGCTATGAAAAAGCGAAGTTCAGAATATTGTAAAGTGGAGACAAATTGTATCTAAAAACAAGTATTCAGAATGAAAAATAAAGTACATTGAAAAACATTTAAAAATTTTTAAATGCAATAAATATAACAAAGTAATTAAAAATGTATAGAAACAATTATAAAAGAAAAACTAAGTGCATTGTATTGGCAGAATGTGTTCAGTTCAGTTAAAACAGTAATTATAACTATCAAATCTAACTACCATTTTGCATTTTTTTTTTGTTTTAAAATAAACCATATTTTCTTTTTCTATGCAAAACATAAAAAAACAAAATACGGTTCTAAACCTAAACAAAAATTTCTAAGTCTATAATGGCCAACAGTTTGCAAGTGGAGAAATATAAAAAATTAATAATAAGTCAACAAATTTATTTGAAAAAATTTAAATCACTTTGAAAATCAATGAATAAAAATTCTTAATTTTAGTTTTAAAATTGACAAAAATCAATATTAAAAATTAAAACAGATCATTCAGTATTTTATAAAAATGTTTTCTTTTTTAATCAGAAAATGAAAAATTTTTATAAAATTTTAATTTTATTTTGATTTGACTTATTTTAATTTTTGATTTAATTGCAAATAAGATAATTTTAAAACTTATGATTGCATAACTATAAAATATGTTTGCTGAATGATATGAGACTGTTGTAATTGTAAATAATTGTTTTATTTTTATATCCCCAGTTCTTGGTTTTTTTGATATTAATATATTTAGCATTGCAGTTATCATGGCTAGTTTGATAAATTTTTAAAATTCTTCATATATTTTCCGATGAATTTTGGCTACTGCAAATATATACAAGTGATACTATTTTATTTGTAAATATTTTAAAAAATAATATATTGATGTCTTGATGAAATACAATTGTGTTGCCAGTTGCTAGTTTAATTGCTAAGTATCATTGATTGTAGACTTTTATTCTCATGTTATGTTATATAAAATAAAAAATTTGTTTGTATGATTTAGTCCAGTGATCTTTTTAAGAGTTTTATGCTAATGTACATTTATGAGTAAATAGACAAAAGAATCCTTAGCGTAAATTCTAGGGATTTGTTTTCAACTCTCAATCTGCAGTTGTTATTAATCTTAATATTTGATTGTTTTTTATGTTAAGATACAAATTTTAATGAAAATAAAATCTAATTTAAATTAAGTATATTCATATGTTATAGATAAATTCTTTATCAATAGATGTGTGATGATGGAGAATAAGTATCTTTAAAAAATTTTTCTTTAATTCATTATAAAATTCATTTCAGGCTGTTCAAATTTTATTAAATATGTATTGCAATGATCATATGAATTATAATGATGGAACGTGTTGTAGCAGTGCTGAACCAGTTACTAATCTTCAGATTGTTACATTCTCAATTCTTGGTGTTTGGTATGTAATTTAATTCAGTTATATAAAATTATTAGAAATTATCATTATATATTTAAAAATTATAATTTTAGTTTCTTACTTGGTCTTGCTATGATGATACATAAAAAGTGGAAAACAAGGAGAATTAGACAATATAGTTTACTAGAGAATTGTAATCAAGGTAATAAATTTATTTTAATTAATATATAAAAAATATATATAAATTTCTATAATCTGTAACTAATTTAAATTAAAATAAATTAATGAAATACAATATATTTAAATAGGAGAAAGGATTAAAGGAGCAGATAATGGTTCGTGGTATGAATTATTTACTTCTCTGGGAAAATTAGGCATCATTATGGCATATTTCTATTTATGTGACAGGTGAGAATTTATTTATAAATTATAAATAAATTATTCATTTATTTATAATTTATAAAATATTAAATAGTTAATATTTTATAAATTATAAATAAATGAATAATTTTATAGTTGAATATTAGAATCTGGAAAATTTTATTAGCAAAAATTTTCGATTATATTAACCAGTGATGATATATATAAAAGCAAGAAAAATCAAATTAAAAATTTCCTTGTTTTTCACTCATCATTTTATAAATGATGAAAATCATTTATATAGTTTTATATTAAAATCATGTAAAAAATTTTTCATAAGTTTTTTTTTATTTATTCATTCATACTATTATATAAATTTTTTTTATAAACAAATATAAAAAATGCTTAATTCCTTAATATATTTTTACTTTTTTATTCAGAGAGAAAAATTGTTTAAAAAATTTTCTGTTTCAGCAAAAAGAAACAAATGAACTTTATATAAAATTTGCATTATGTTTTTCTTAAAATAAATAGCAAATAAAATTTAAAACAGTTTTATAAACAAATATGATTAAAATTATGAATAGAAAGATAATCTAAAAATTTTGATATGAATCTCAATTGAAAATTTGGCATTTTTCTGCAAGTCCAGGTGGATAATATGCATGAACATTTTCCTCAAATTTTAATTTTATCATCATCATAATCTGTTGAAGTCTATTGTCATGTGACATGTTATGGAATGAAATAAAAAACAATAAAAACAGAGTTAAAAAATTAAATCCTAATTTAAATAGTGCAACTATTGTAGATTGATTTTATTTTGTACTTATTGGCTGAAAATATCACTTCCAATGATTGTTCCTAAATTTTTTCATTGTCTAATTGTTTTTAAATCACATTTTTATAGATGTTTTGAATGGATTCTATTAGTAGAATTTGAATTGTTTTTTTATCCACCCTTATTTATTTATGTTTTATGGATTCTATTGGTAGAATTTGAATTGTTTTTCATCCACTCTTTTTTATTGATTTTATTTCAGTTTTGAAACTTTAAGTGAAAAGTGAATTTTTTGTGTGATGAGCTCTAGAATTCTTAAAATAAAAAAATATTGTTGATAATACAAAAATATTGGTTAATTTTGTTAAAATAAATGTAATAATAAGTAATAATATTTCTTAATCATTCATTTTTTGCTTATTTTTATTTTTACACAGAAAAGGAGAGAAAATATATATATATAATTCAAAATAATAATTATATTATGATTTATAATTTTAAATATATGTTGATTTTTAAAGTAAATATTTGTAAATCCAATTTTTAACATGAATATTATATAAATTTCAGAACAAACTTTTTCATGAAAGAAAATAAATATTACACACACCTTAATTTCTTCCTGCCATTTGCATATGTATTTGCACTTGGCTTATTTTTTACAGAAGATAGCCAATATGTAAGTATAAATATAAAGATAATTATTTAATATTATTTTTCTTATAATGCTAAATCATATATGCTAAAATTATAAGATGGTCTATAACATTTCGTGCATACTTTCATAAATGAATTTATGAAAGTATTATTTAGATTTTTATAAATAAATTTATGAAAAAGCTAAATGAATTTTGTCGTAATTCCATATTAATTAACTTATTTCATAAAAATAATTAAATCTGCAGTTAAAAAATATCATAATACTTAATATGCAAGCTTTTTTCTGGACATACAATAAATAGAAAATTAAATCTTAATTCTTTATGGACAAAAGCTTTTAGAATTCTGTGGCATTAAAACACAAACAGCAGTTTTTGGTCTTATTTTTAACATTATTATTTAAATATTTTTATTTTTTGTAAAGTATAGATTAAAACAAGTCCAGTATTGTGTTGACACACAGTCATCTATGCTTTTATATTGCCATGACAGGCATCAATATGTCAACAATAATTGTCTTAAAATCAATTATAAATATTTTTCATCTATCATTGACAGATTGCATTTTTTTCATATGATTGTATTTTGAATAAAATCCTGCATATGAAAAATATATCCATCAAGATGAATCACAATATTTTATTGTAAATATATTTTTCTTTACAAAATATACAATTTAAAGTTATTTGTCATAAATTAATGATTTCTAATGTATATCATCTATTCATATAGATAATACAAAACCAATGATTACAGGATGAATAATAGTTTATATTAATTAGATTGTCAAATCAGCTGAATTTTATTTATATATATATATATAGTGATGCAATGAAAGAAGACTTTTGGCATATTCCATTTAAGTTAAATTTGAAGTGATAAAGAATAATATGGAGTAAAGTACTTTTAACACTAACCATTACAATTATTAGCTAACAATGAAATATATCTTTTACAGTTGGAATGGCCTGCAGGTTTTTAAATAATCCCACTTCAGAAAAACTACAAAATTTACATTAGGTTTTCAATTTTTTTAAATTTGTCAATGCAAAACAGTTATATTTATCATAGTAATAAATATACTATTTAAACATATAACTGCTTTATCAAGATAATATAGTTAAAATCTAAGCACTGGCAGCAGTAGTTAATCATTAAAAAAAAACTTTACTGGCATAGTATTTTCAATTGTTATACAGTCATCATCAGCACTAAATTACATTCACTAATATAAAAATAGTTTAATTTAAATTTATAAAGAATATAAATTTATACTACTATTTTATTTAGCAAAAAATACTATTTAGTCATTGATCAATTATTCACTCTAATTTTTTAAATCAATACTTTCTTGTAATTTTTTTGCTGATTGTATCAGATATATCAAATTTTGTATTTATAATACAATATCTACCATTGATTTTAAAACGAAATCATCATTTCTGCTTTCACTAGTATTAGCACTTGGCTTATACTGATTATATGAGTATCTGTAATATATTTATTTATTTACCCCAAGTTTGTACATCAGGATGCCCCTAAACTGACAAGCATCACACATAAACATACACATAATGGAGACAAATTATTAAAAAATATTTTAAAGTTCATGAATAGTATTATAAATTTTGTTGCACAATCAAAAAATGATGAATATATTTTGCTGATTCAATGTCTGTGAAGATAGATAAACTCTGTTTTGCATGTATTAACTTGCAGAACATTGTATAGGATGTGATCAGAAGAAAGAATGCCTAATGTATTTATTAAAGTGAAGTAAGTCTTGATGGCACAATAGTTGTGAGAAATTAGGTAATCCCAAATCATTTGTAACTGTATTGTCCTGTTGTATTAATTTGGTAATTTCCAATATCATATGATGCTAAAATTATTACTGCTTATAAACAAAACTTTGTGGTGCAGAGGAATATATACTGATGCCATAGTTGAAGTGAATAATACAAGTATGGAACCAAAGTCTTAGAATTTCTTTTGATTTAATTCTGAGGTATATCTTGGTAAAGTTTACTTTTTGTTCGATTTTATTTACTAGCTATTGAATATGAAATTTATATGATGATCTCGATTCAAATATTATTCCAAGATCTTTATGGTATTCAGCAGGTTAAAGACATAAATTTTCAAAATATAGGTTATTATCTAAGTAGTTGAAATCAGATATTGAAAACATCATATAAACTGTCTTGTCCAAGTTAATAGTCAATTTGTTTTTTGTCAGCCAAGAAATAACAGTTTGAAGATCGACTAATTGATGAAATTTATCATTGTTAATAATTTTAAAGTCATCACTATATCCTATAAGCCTGAAAGATATCTTTAAGCTAAAGATCAGATTAACATATATGATAAAAAAAATTGGTTTATAGATGATCCTTGTGTAACTGTTAGACTGTAATCTTTTGATGTAAATTCATTGAAAGCAGTTTATTGCATTATTCAGTAGTTTTGCAATTATAAATATAACTTCATAAAATGATGATTGTATATTATTTCAGCTTATAAATCTCTAAATTTATAATGGTTACGTAGGCATCACCTATTATTTATAAAGAAATATAGAACAACGAAAGCTCACAGTGAATTCTTTTCTAGAGCGATAGCGAATTTTAATTCTTTGGAGATCTGAATAAAAGTTTGTGTTATTGGGTACTGTTTTGGGGGGACTTTCGTAGGATGTTTGAAACCTATCCAGGATGTATTGAAATAAATAAATAAATAAATAATACTGTATATTTTTTATCCATATGTAAATTTGAAAAATGATGGTATGTTTTTTTTCTATTGAAAGATGCAGAATTTAACCAATGTAATGATTTAAATAAGTAAATTGTTCTGTTTCAAATAATTATTTTAAAATAGTTACCTTAATAAAATTTATAATTAATGAATTTTTAATAAATAGAATTGAAAGTGTTTGTATTAACTTCAGAAAATTGGATTTACTTTAGCAGAATGAAAACTTTTGAGAATTACATAAATTTAAGATAATATTTGATAACAATTTGAAAAGTTTTAATTAATAAATGAAACCACAATAATTAGTTTATTGCTTATTAAACTTAAATTTTGAAAATCACTTGTCACTCAGAGACTCTGAAATTCAAAATCAAATGGCTAATAATAACTTAAATAGGTAATACTTATCGTAAACTATTGAATTATAATATACATAATTATATTTATATTATAATGCTTTTGAAATGCTTTTAACATCAATAAATAAAATGTTAGTCACATTCTGTTATCCAAGAACAAATTAAGTTTTTATATTGGGATTAATAAAAAAATGAGTTTCCAGTTTATGAATTTTCACTTAATGAACAATTTTTAAGATCCCAATAATCTTCATAAACTAAGGGATACCATATATTAGATATGTAACTATGGTAAACCAATATTAGTTGATGATATATATTAAAAAACACTAAAATTATTTCAATAAAATTGTTTGTATAAATAGATTTATGAAATATTTAATTGTAAATTTTAAAAAAAATTTTTATCTTAATATATTTTGTGTAATTTAATATAAATAAATTTAATATGCTTTTTTTGCCCTGAACTATGAATAATTTTGTATTGTTTATTTTTCTTAGACAAAAGTATTGCACAGAGATCAGACAGATGAATGGAAGGGCTGGATGCAGTTAGTCATTTTGATTTATCATATGACTGGTGCTAGTCAGGTGATTATAATTTTTCATATAATTTTGAAAAGAAAAAGTAATTTTAATTGAAATTAGTCTATGGAGTTTAATCACTCAGAAATATAGTCTTAGAATAGCTAAACTAAGTGCTATTTTAGATGAATTCGCATATCAATAGCAAAAGGGTCTTTCTTTCTTTTCTTTCTTTTGTATGGTAAGCTTGGTGGCTAAATTTTGATTGCCCCTTTCCACTCAAATAGAGTACTAAGGG
>WUQG02052317.1:0-10274 GCA_011317285.2 Androctonus mauritanicus | reverse complement strand
AATCAACACATAGACAACCAGGTCCTTTTATAGGATATAAATATGGATCATATTTTTTTCATAAATATAAAATTATAGATTTATTAAATTAATTCTCAAATAAGCTTTTAAGCAGAAAAATAACAAATTTTAAATGTCATTAAATATATGTAAAAGTGTTTTTGGCATTTTAAGTATTCTTTAATTACATTTGTTTTATAAAACAAGATAACAAACAAGGTTCATATTATGTTGTTTATGTATACAAATAATTGGAACCAAATTAATTTGTGTAACTTGATTTTTGTATAAATCAGAATTTTTTTGTTATTTTGTAAAGTGAATATAGGATATGATAATACAGTGAATTTTTGCTAAAAAATTATTTTTCTGATTTGTACAAAAATCAAGTTACATAAACAAATTTGGTTCCAATTGTTTATATAAACTAGAGGAATAACTAGTTCTTTGAAATGGGAAAAATATTTCATTTTTTCTATAATTGTCAGTATGTAGACTGGGCAAAGTCACAATTCCACATGGAAGTATGCAAGATTTTTGACCAGCTTAGTTCAACAAAATTGAATATACAATTTTATTTAAAAACCAGAAATTAGATATGATCAGAACAGCATTACTGATCATTTACAGATATACAGGCAAGGAATATAATTTTCAATTATTTAACCAAAAAGTAGTTTTTATCTAAACTTTCAAAAATCTTCATCATCAAAATAATTTGTATAATTTTAAAATTTTTAATATATCTAAAAATTTCCAAGAAAAATATTTTAAGCATTAAAATTCCTTTGTCCTCCTATTTTTCATCACTGATTCTATTTTAAAATCATATTTGCTTTTTATGTTTTAATAAAGGATTTTTCATTAGTCATATTACTTTTTCAAAAATAAAAAATTCTAATATTGAAATCCATTAAAAAAATACTGAACTTGTATGAATTTATTATATCAAACATAGTACTTAAAAGAATTCATTATTTTTTTATACAGTATAATATATAAATAATATGATCTAAATTAAAGCTCACCCTAAAAAAGATTATGTATAAAAACTGTTTAATAAGCAGGTAATCGTCAATTTATAATAGTGATGTAATGGGTAAATTCTGCAATTGGTCACTGCAATTCATATGCATATGAATCCATGCATAGTTTGATGTACCATAATTATCCTTTTTGTTTCCAATTTCTGTAGTTTTATGTTTGTTAAGTTTATTACAATAATGCATAATGTCCTAATAAAGACTGGTAAGGGAAATCCACAAATTTAGGATATTTCTGATTTCCAACTGCTCCAATTTATGGTTCTGATAATATTTAGTTTGTACCAAACCCCCTCATAGAGAACTACAAATATTAAAATTTGTATATTAAATCTATTACTATGATTTCAGAAAAATATAATTATTAAGTAATAAGTTTTTGCAAAAAAAAATATCAAAAGTGATCATATAGAAATTGCAGGTATAGGTGATTATATGTTTTTCACTTTTGTTGTGGTCTAACTTTAAAAGTAAAGTTTTTACATACATAGTAGGTCCAGAGAAATTGCAATTTTTTAAAGAGAGTATCATCATCAAGAATACTGCTTTAATAATCAGATCAAGTAAATTGATAATGGCATTTTAACTGCATTAAATGTCTATATGAAGATATTTAATAATATAGTAAATGCAATTATTCCCCTAATCATGTTGCATTCCTTTAATTCATATCTACCCTATAAGTGTAAAATATGTGGCTTAACTATGCATGAAAATCTGTTTCATAATGCTGTCTAAAATGTCTCTATAAGCTAAATATGTGATGAAAATATGTTTTGTTTTTTTTTTTTTCGTTTTCACTTTTTTAATTTTTTATAGTTTTAACTTTTAAATAATAAAACTTTTATATCAAGTTTAGAAATTGTTATATTATATAAACATTCAATTTCTGATAAAATGATGACTAGTGATCATGCTAGAAAAGTTGTATTCCTTTCAAATATTAAATTAGACACTTCAAACAGATTATTATCTATATTACATCATCAACAATTTCCAATAGTTTTAGCCTTTTGAAGTTACAATCAATAAATCATAATTAGACATCTCTAACAGCCAAGAATTATAAAAATTTTCTAACTTATTCAAATATTACAATGTTTATTTTAAGACATCATTATAAAATCTTCATCGTCAGATAGAACATTTGTAAAGCATTCCAAAAAATGTTTCCACAATATTTTAAACAATAAGAGCTACACAAAACAATATTCAGAAATTATACAAATGTATGCAAATTTCTATATGAAATTTCACTTAATTATTAGCTATAATAAGTGCAATTTACAATTTTTAGTGCATCTTCATATAAAAGAAACTGCATCAAACATAGTCCATTAGAATTTCTGTACATGCTGGCAAATGTTTTTCTTATTTTTTTTTTGTTATAACACTAATAGTATATATATATATTTTAAATTCCCCATAGGTAAGATGAAAACAAAATTTTAAATACAAGTAGTTCTTAACTTTACAAGTTAATTCTTTGCTAAAGTGTTCTCATAAAATAAGAACACCTAAACAGAGAATCAATTTCCCATAGACATAATGTTAAAACAAGTGTTCCATTTTCAACAATGAAATTTGGTAATAATAAAATTAGGTAAAGATTAACAAAATCAATAGGTTATGATGAATAATTGATTTATTTATCTAAAGAAATAAAAACATGGCCTTTAAAATCAATTAAATTATATTTATTTAATAAAAAATTATTTATGCCCAATAAATATTAAAAAAATTTTTATTCTTCATTATTATTGACAGCTGAGTAGATGAGCTTTAATACAGATGAACTACTGCCTTAATGCATCAATCTGGGAATGAAAGTTATTTACATAATATGCCAATAAAACCATGACAGATAGAGAGCATATTACTTCCACTTTTTGATCCATCATTTTGATTTTTCTGATTCTATAGCTATGATTGACTTGGAACAGAAATTCTATCATATTGTATTGTATAATTTTGTATGTGGTTTGAATATCTTTTTATGAATGTTTAGCATTTATTTATTGTTATTAAAGTTCATATTTTTGATTTTGTTTTGATAGTTCATATTTGGAAAAAACACAAATCCAGGAATTCATTAAGTAAGAACTCAGAGTCTATATGTATAACCTTCCTAAAATATAAAAAGCTCCATTCAATATAGTACAGCAATCTTGGCAATCTAAAAAAAAATGATAACTGCCAATCATATTATGTAGAATAGACTCTCCATGATTACTTCAAAAGTTATTAGTGGGGGAGACAGACAAAAATAGTGATGATCTCTTAAGTTTTACTTTCCTTCAAGAAATAGGCTAAAAATATTGGATGTTTTTGAAATTTCAAAATCATCAATTAAAAATTTGTTTAAAGAATTAAATTTATTTGGCTTACCGACATTTGTATATTAATATTTGCTCCATGCTTATATAATTCTTGTACAATATCTAATTGATTACATTGACAGGCCACAAGCAAAGGAGTTCCACCATCCTAATTGATTATATTATATATTATTTTCGAGTATTAAGGATGATAAATATAATTAATTAGAATCAATATTTAAATACACCATGCTTGGAGTATCAACTGGAGCATTATATTTGAGCAACAATTTCACAATATTCAGATAACCTCCTTGAGCAGCAAAAAATAATGCTGTTGTTCCAGTCTGTAAATATAATTTTTGTAATTAGATTTTTAATTAAGAAAATCACTATAAAATAAATAGTATACAAAATATTTTTTTTATATACAGTAAATCATAAAATTTCAAATACTATAACAATAATTTTTTTTAACAATAATGCATATTCATTTAGAAGAATATATCTAGTTTTATTGAAATAAGTAATAAATACTTAAACAATACTGTAGTCATGTAAATCACCATGTAAGTGCAGTCCGGTACAGACTTTAAGTTCACATCTTTTTTCAGTTTTTTTTTTTCTTATTTTTTAGTGTAAATCTTCCAAATGAATAAAAGTTTTATTTTCTGACAAATGTTCTTTTAATAATGAAAAAAAAAAAAAATTCATTTTTCTATAATATACTGTTAATCTAATCTAAGTAATTTAGAATTATCAGACTAGGCTGATATTAGCACTCTCAAACAGGCTAAACAAGGGACAAGTCCTCATGGCAAATTCAGGCAGACAGACTTGGCTCAAATCAGATAATAAATCATAACTGAACCTAACTAGGAAATTTTAATTCAAATACTCCTAATCCAGCCACATTCTATCCCTAGTGAACTAAATTGCCAAATTAATGATTATTTAATATTTACTCAAATAATAATTTAATAATTAGATTATATTCATCCCAAAATTGAAAATCTGCAAATATCTTCAGAGTCTAACTAGTTAGTGTTAGTTAGTGTTAATAGTGTTAGTTTAGGACAGTAACCTGAAGATTCTGGCTTGACTCCTAGGCCAAGACAAATTTTTAATTTCAAGAAAATATTTAACAATTAAACTATAATTTTTACTAAGTAATAGCATCACCTAAGCCTAAGTTTACAATAATTATTAATCCAATTGGTAGTGGCATCATAATGTAATTATTAAATAATCATTAATTTGGCAGCTTAATTCTAAAATAGTTCACTATGGATAGAATTTGGCTGGATTAGGAAAATTTGGATAAAAATCCCCTAATTAGGTTCAATTATAATTTATTTTACCTTCTAATATTTATTTTGTTATTATATAATTATATTTTAAACAATTTCCATCAGAAATTTTATGAAAATCTTTCAAAATTTATTAGTATAAATAAAAGAAAGAGATGGTCTTGCACAGATAAACCTCAAGTGAATTATTCAAAATTTAATAAATGGCTTAAATAAAGAATTTGGAATCAGATAAATAATATATTAAAGTATACAAAAATTAGCCTGGAAGAGTTTTTCTCTACCAAACATCTCTTCAGTGGCAGATATATGCAACAAATAGCTCTGAATAACAAATCCAATCAGAAGCTCGAGCAGGTAGTTCTGAATCATGAATAAAAGAGCTGTGGACCAAAGATTTAGAGCATATAAATGGAAAATCATTCTAACTATTATTTCCCAGTAATAATGAAAACTAGTCAGAAAGAGAAAACAATATGCATGGGGACCTAGACATATAGTATGGGTGTCCAGCCTGATGGGAAATTTTGACGGCTTCTCAAATCATCAACCAGTGAAATTCCCAAACAAAAAAAGAGAGTGAAGATTGGAACATGGAATGTAGGACAATATTGCCATGTGGAAAGCTTGAGAATCTTAAGAGAGAAATGGAGAGAATGCAGTTGAATATAGTTGTTTTATGTGAAGTGAGGAATAAAGTTATTATATTCAGGAAAGAAAAAGGGAAAAATGGCATAGGTATTGCATTAGAAAAAAATGAGCAAAGGTTTGTGTGCTTTTGATTATGTGAGCAATAGAGTGATGACTGTGAGAGTAAAATGAAATAGAGAAATATTGGTTTGATTCAAATATATATATGCTTATGAGAATGAGAATGTGGAATGTATTTATGAACAGATAAGGGAGATAATTGAGAGAGAGAAAAAAGAATAGCTATGTTATGGTTACAAGCAAGTGTTAATGAAAGAAGAGATGAAAAAATTGTTGGAAAATATGAATATGGAATGAAGAAAGATGCTTATGAATTTTTGCAAAGAAAATAAAGCTTGTTGTCATAAATATATAGTTCAATTAAGAATATCAGGAGGACGTAAATAGAGAAGGCTTTTGGAGATAATATATCAGATTGATTTTGTATTAGTACAGGCAAAGTATTAAAATAGTATAAAAAATGCATATGCTTATCCAGGTGGGATATTGATCAGACAAAAATTTAGTAGCAGCAAAAATGGGCATTAAGCTTAAAACCATTAAGAAAGAGAAAGTAAAGAAAAGATGGAATTTAGAAAAACTTAAAAAGAGAGAATAAACTTGCAGAAGAGTTTGATAAAAGATTGTTGGAAAGGATGAATTTAAATGAATGATATGATAATAAAAAAGAGATGATATGAGTTGAATATGTATTGAAAAATACAGGGAAGAAAGAAATTGGATATGTGGAAAATAAGAAAGCAAAAAAGTTATGTTGTGCAATGAAATAATAGAAAAAATGAATGAAAAAAGAAAATGGAAATGAGTAAATAATGAATATGGAAAGAAAATGTATAAGAAACTTGTTCAGAACTAAAGAAAGAGAGTGAGAAAGCTAGGAAAGAATGGCTAGAGAACAATGTACAGAAGAAGAAGAATTAAGAGAAGAGTGGAAGATATAATTTGATTATTGGAAAGGTGGAAGAATTAAGTTGACTGAAAGCAAAAAAGAAAACAATGAATTGTATAGAATCAAAAGATGGAGAAAGAATTATAGAGAAAAGAAAGAATATGAGAGAATTATATCTGATAGAGCAAGGATGTCAAGTTCAAAAGCTAACATGGGCCAAATAAACAAGATGTAAAGGTTTATGTGGGCCAGAAAAAACCTTCAATTTTTTATAACATAGCTTTATTTCAAAAAGTACAATAGGACAACAGTAAAATTAATATAGGTTTCCTGACACTTGGCATCTCTTCTCTGCAACAAAATTTTCTACTTCGGAGAAAATCTTATTCATAATGATTACTTTTAAAATTGACTGAAGATGAATGCCAATAATTCTAGATCTTAAAGCAGACTTATTTTCTTTTCATAATTGTAAATAACTGCTTGCACTGAAAAGTACTTCCAAACATGGAGATAATTTCATGTGCGAATTTTCTTGTATTTCCAAACTTGGCAGGCAAAGTATTTGTAAAATTCAGGCATACAAATTTCATTGAAATTTTTATTTTAGTCACAAAAGTATTTGTTGTGGGCTATGAGTTTGACATCCTTGCAATAAGAATGTATGAATGGAATGAGTTTAGAAGAGAAATATGATGTGGATAAAGAGAATAGATTATTCAATACAGCCACTCTTCAACTTATGTAAATACTCAACTTACATAAATTTGACTTTATATAAAATATTTTCCATAATTTTCTTTTTAATTTTTTAAAATATATAGTATAAATAACTATTGTTTTAGTAAATTACAAGTCCAAACATGTTAATAAATTTAAATATTGTAAACTGTTATAATATCATTCTATGAGGCATTGTATCATTTTCAGTTAGGGAATAATATGGCATGATAATATTGTATAGTAGTCATTTAGCTTTGGGAGTTTTAATCCAGAATTTTTGCTAAAAATTATTTTTTTGACTTACATAAAATCTAACTTGCATAAAGTTATGAAAAATGTAAGTAATCCTTATTAAGTTGGGGAATGGCTGTAATAAAAGTGGAAAAGATGGAGTGCATCATAAAGAGAATGAAAGACAAAAAATTAAAGGGGGAACAAATGGAATAACAGTAGAGTTTTCAAAAGTATGAACAATACTGGAGTGAAGAGATTTTTCTCACTATGCAAAGAGATTTATGAAAATGGAATGTGGCCATTTATTGACTATCTTGATGATACATATTGAAAAGAAGATAGCAGCAAAAGAATGCAACAGGTTCAAAAGTATTAATCTGATCTTACATGCAGCAAAAATCATGTTGACAACTCTTGATAGAAAATTGAGAGAAAAACTAGAAGCATTTATGGCTGAAGAGCAGTTTGGTTTAAGAGTACAAGAGATGCTATTGGTTTGATAAGAACTATTGATGAAAAGTATTATAAAACATTATAAAACTTATTTCTTTCTTGAACTTGGAGAAAGATTTTGATATTGAGTGAACTGGGAAAAATTGTTTACTATTTTGAAAGAAAATAGTATAAATTAAAAGAGAAGGAAGAGTGATAAATTTATATAAGGAATAGTGTGTTTGTGAGAACAGATATTAGTGATTCAGAAAAAGTAAAAATTGGTAGAGATATGGGTCAAGATTGTTGCTTATCCCTAACATTACTTAATATTTATTTGGAAGGTTAAAAGAGTATGAGAACAGTGAAAGAATGGTGTATCTTAGAAGACTAATGAGTTAAGTATGTAAAATTTGCAGACAATATGGGATTATTAGCAAAAAATCAGGAAGACATGAATGGTTGAGAGATTGATATGTATGAAAAATATAGTATGAGGATAAATGTAAAGCATCCATACATAGTATTTAAAATTGTGCACGCTTCCATTTTTAAAACTGTCTTGAAAACAGAGAATTTTTGGAATCAATCTTTAATACAATAGAATTGTCGATTCATATTTTGATCATCAGTTGGTTGGAGGACAAATCTTTAATTTCAATACTTTATTTCACCTTTTGGAAAAAAAACTATACATTAAAGAATTAAAGATTCATCCCTCATTGACTAGTGATTAAAATACAAAATTAACAATTCCATTGTGTAAAGATTCATTGTGTAAAGATGCCATCATTTTAAGAAGTTGTCTTGGTTATCAAGACAACTTTTTAAAATGATGGCATGCACCAACTTAGGTACATGTGGAGAAGTACTTTAATTTCATTGTTAATTTTCTCAACACTGGCACCAGATAAAAGTGAAAACTTCTGTCTGGATGAATAGGGAATACTTTCCAAAAGGATTGCCTTTTGGAAAGCTTCCCTATTCATAGTCTTCTTTTGATCAGTTCTCCTTTCATTCCTATGACAGTAATGTAAAATTATATCATGCACTCTTAATATTCTATTATTATAAGATGTGTAATTTTGCATTTCCATATATATATTTTTTAAAATAAAAAAAGACTAGAATTAAAAAAACTAAACATATTTTTAAAAAATGAAAATAATAATAATAACCTAAAGCAAATATAAAAATTGTGTAAATTTTAAAATTTAAATATTTCTATATAAATATAATATTAAATTAAAAGGATATTTTTCAACATACTTCTCTACAAGCAGCAAAATTAGCACCTTGTTCTAATAATTCTTTGGCACATTCATAATGATTATTAGCACAAGCAAGAATCAGAGCTGTTGTCCCTTCCTATATTTTAAAAATAAAACTTAACATTAAGAATAAAGTCGAAATAGCAAGATTCTACTTTGAATGCTGCCAGTCATCCATGCATAAAGTAACATTGTATTCGCGTAAATAGTAACTTATAAACAAAATTGAAATCAATAAATGAATGGCATCATTTAAAGTAAAATTTTACTAATTTTATTTTTAAAATTTATGCATTTTGAATACAATAGTAAATTCTATACACTAAAAATATAGATAAACTTACTTCATCAGTGCAATCGATGTAGACTTTGCCGCTTTCTAAAATCTTAATAAGGTTAGTCAAATCTCCCTTCAAAGCAGCTAAATGCAACTGATGTGCCGAAGGGGTCTCTTTCTGGAAAAAAAGATAAGTAAAATTGCTGCCTGCAAAGCCTTGGAAAGGCATCTCCAAAATACTTCGAACACTACATTGCTTTCACTGTTCTGAAATCAATAGCTTCCCTTTTATTCAAGTTGCTATAAAAGTTTGAGAAATTTTATATGGAGATAAATGAAAATTATAAAATAATTGGCAAAATGCTTTGCATCTCACAAAAAAATTGATATAGGCCTACTTTATATTTAGATATAAAAAAAAAGTTAACTGATAATATTAATACCAATGTTGATTAACACTTTCTCCAATCCGTAAGCAGAGGTCGCTTTTCAGCATACTCATTTTTATTTACATTGATGGTTTGTTGATAGCATCAATACAATAGTGATATTATACGTAAAAATCTTAATAATTCTTAGTTCTTTTAATTAATAATAAAAATTAAGTTTTCGATTTAGTAAAATGTAGGATTTTGTTAATTTTCTATTGTTTGAAGAAAATAGGGAGCAATTAAACACACACACATACACATCACATACTGTATATACAAGGAGGAGTCGAAAAGTCTTTGCCAGTAATTTTTATTTTCGAAACGGAAGGTTTGGGAGTTCATATGAGAGCTCCATTGGAATTACTGGTTTGTTTGGTTTTTAATCGATAAGTGGCAGATCAATCGAGATTGCAGACGCAGAGAAATGAGAGAGAAAACTTGGTGACCCCCATTCAAACGTTTACGTCTTATGAGAAGCGAACTGTTGTTCATTTTCTGTGGCCAAGGGTAAAACGTCAGCTGAGATTCGCCAGGAAATGGGGAAGACTGTGCCAAAGAGAGAACTGTGCGTTGGTGGTGTCACCAATTTCAAGAAGGTAGTGTTGATTTGACGGATAAAAGACGTTCTGGTAGGC
>WUQG02052306.1:0-10274 GCA_011317285.2 Androctonus mauritanicus | reverse complement strand
GATACATTTTTGAGTTAATACTACCCGTAGTAGAGCAGTTCTGAGACAAGTTTACTTTATTTTTATTTTTAATGCATTTCTTTTGCAATATAAAATTGTTTTAACAGTGATAAATCAATTCATACTGATTTCTTGATAATCTGTTTCTGCTTAAAATATAGTAAAAAATCTGTTTTATCAATACATTTATTTATATATTTTTTTTATAAAGAGAAAATCTCTCTCCATCCAAGTAGGGCACTAAGTTAAATTATTTAATTTTACATTCTTATTATTTATTTGCTTAATATATTTGTTGTCATCTTAAGAATTTGATGATATAATAGAATCTTAATAGTGTGGATCTAAAAATCTGATTTTGCTTATTCTGAACATTTTCTAAATCAGCCATAGCTGTAGTTGTAATAAGCATTGTTTTTATAAATAATATATTGCAAAGTGTTCTTCAAATTACCAAATATTTTAAAATATTTTGACTAAAATATAGGAATTTTTCTCAGTCTATATAGTCTGCAAATTCACAATAGACTATGATATACTGTATTATATTACTATATAAATCTGACGATTATCTATGCAAAAAATAACATTTCTCCAACTACAAAACATTTAATAAAATACATTTGTGAATTGAAGAATTAATAATTAATGTTTATGAATAATCATAAATATGTTAATTTTTTCATGATTGTGTTCTTTTATAAAAAAATGATACTTATGTGTGTTGTGTTAGTATATGTTATATTCATATAATAAGAAGCATATATTTATAGTTATATATAATATTAAGTACATATTTTAAATTATAACTATTCATTTAGGTATTAGGACAGAAAGTAGCATTCGTCATAAGGGTATGGAAGGATTTGAGACAGAAGGTGTTAGAGGTTTGAAAGCATTAGGAGTCAGAGAATTATCTTACAGAATGGCATTTCTTGCTTGTTCAGTTACTCCATCTAATCCTCAGGTATTTAAAACTTTTATAATAAATCTTTACTAACCAATATTAAAAGAATTAAATATTTATCACAACTCTGAATAAGATATTGAATATAGAATATAATTTAAGAAAAATTTTATGGTATACCTACTTGCTTCCATTTAATAGACAAATCATATTTCTGGAAATAGTACCTAGTCAAAGCCTCTCTTATATTCCTGTATTCTTGAACTTACATTGTATCTTTCTTATTAAAAAATAAAATTTTTTTAATATTTAATTAAACTAAACAAAAACTTAATAGAGCTTATCTAAAAATATTCTGCCAATAAAAATATTAACTGCAAAAAAGTAAATATGTTAATATCATTTGAACATAAGGAATAAATAGAAATTTATATATTGTTGGCTATATTATTTACAGTATTTGTGTTAGAAGAAATTCATTTCATTACTAACTTTGCATATCTAAGATAAATATTTATCAATCAACATTATCATATTGTAAGCTAAAAGAGATTTTATATAATGTTGAATTTATATAAATCAAGTATTATTTACATAGTCATCATGTTAATACTTCCAGTTTCAGCAGGTTTATTAATCAGAAATAATCTAGTCTCATTTATAATAAAAATTAAAATTTGTTACTATTTTTACCAAAATAATAAAATTATGTAATATTATTTATTATTGTATATTTTTCTTCAGTTTAAAATCCAAAATGATAGTTTTTTTCTATTGCATTTTGTTGACTGTTCATTACAAAAGACAGGCTGTTTTGTAGCTTACTATAAGCCTGGCTGATTAAAGATAGAGGATTTTAACAAATTAAACAAATTATCATCTTTTGTACAAAATTATTTTTCTTATATTATTATTGAAAGTTTTATGCCGATGAATCTATAGAGAAGTATATAGCAGCAATGAATTAGAAACTCATTAAGTGGCAGGCCAGACCTCAGGAGGGGCAGCCAAGATGGTTGAGATAGAAATTAATGGACTATTCCATATATCTTTGAAAAGACTTGGAGATATTTGACAAAGAATAGATGCCAAAATTCTTCAATAGAAAGATAGATTTCTTATCTAGCTGCCACCCAGTCAATTCAAAATGATGATTGTCTCCCAGGAATTTTGCAGATATTTATTACTTACTTAACAGGCATTAAAAATTCATGTGCCATTCCAAAACGGAAATATTTTTTATTTGTAATATTTTTAATTTTTGTTGCTAATATTAAAAAAATTTTTGTTGTCAACATGGGATTTTCATAGGAAACAAGACTTGACACATATTATGATCCTCATTTTTGGATTGGCTGAATATTTAAGTTGAGTTCAAAAATTTGCAAATTTTACTGAAAATCAAAAATTTACTAAAAGTAAAAATTATCAAAAATTTTTAATTGAATATTTCTTTAAATTGTGTTTATTATCAAAAATATTTTCTTAAATAATAATATGTAAAGTAGAAAATTCAAAATAAAAAATTTGAAAATTCTACTTTGAAAAGTTTTCATGATGATGATAAGATGATATAAAAATTAAACAAACTACAGTATCAATGTCATATGGCGGGAACTAAGCAATAGAACAGATAATGTGGAAAGAAATTGAATGTAAATATAAAATCAGATGATTCCATTACTTAACTTTTTAAAAGTTCAATTTTTATATTTAAAATTTAATTTAATTTATTTAAATTAAATTAAATATAAAAAAATTTAATTTTATTTAATTTTTTTATATTTAAAATTTCTAAAATATATTAATAAAGCCTTTTGATGTATTTATGAATTATACAATTTTGTTTTTTTATAACTGTGAGATTTTTCATAAATATAACAAAATTGTTTTTACAAGAAATTATCAAATTTTTAAATAAAATTTCCAAACATTACCATGGTTTATATTCAAAAAGTCTAGGTAATCATTTCAATAGCACAGAAATTTATATTGAAAACAAATAAAACTGTAATATAGAGAAGACATAAGATTCAAACTTGCATTTGCCTAGTGTGGACTATTACATAAAAAATTAGTATGTGCAGTGAGAAAATAATAAGACTAACTAAAAGAAAAGAAGAAATTGCAAATATTTTTCACAAATCAATAAATTATAAAATATAATAAAATAAATAGAAGAATGATTCTCTGTACTTGAAAAACAATTTCAAAATGAAAGAAAAATATTTGGTGCAACGGAATAATTGATCTTGAATCAGATATGCAATATCAATTAAAAATGAGTTAGATCAATACAAAAATAGTAAATATTTCAAAAATTATAACAAATATTACACTTTATTTATCTAAAAAATGAACATGTAAACAGTTCTCTAAAAAGTAACAAGAATATGATCATGCCAAATGGATTTATATTACAAATATAGAAAATCATTAATTATTAAATTTAATAGTTTTTTCAATGCAAACACACTTGGAAATTTGTGTTAATGCAATTTAATTTCTCATTTTATATTAAGTAATATGTCATATGATATTTTTGTCTAATCTTTCAAAGCATGAAGCACAAATTATTTTTATATTATACAAAGAAATTTCTCTATAAACTTGATTTTCACATGTAATTTTTATTATATTTATTAGTAATTAATTACTATATTCATATTGTATAGAAGTATTACAGATATTTACAAATATATATCTTATTTAATATGTAAAAACATGTACTTTTTTAATGTAAAGGAATCTGTATTTTATATTTCAAACTCAGTTGCATTGAAATTAGTTAATGAAATAATATAACAGTAAACAAATATGATAATATAATATTTATATTAAATGACTAAGCTTTAATAATAAACTGATTTCATATATTATTGTGTTCAGCATATTTATAATTACCAGAAAATTAACACTTTGAGAACCAGTATAGGTACACTTCTGACTCACAGTCTTTAATCTGTTTTTAAGGGTTTTTCTTGACATTGCATTTCATAAAATCTAATTTGCTTACTCTGTAGTTACAAAAAATTTTCAGTTTGTTTAATTTTGTTTAAACTGTTCACCTGCATTTAATTGTTAACATACAGTAAAACTTCGATCTAACGTTTTCCAAGGGGACGGCAAAAAAAGACGTTAGATTGAGAAACAGCAAAATAAAAAAGACGTACATATATAGGTAACACGGACCTGCAAAATTTTGCAATGTGAAGAGACTACTAGTGAAATTTACAACCAAAAAAGTAGAAAATGTGCAGGCCTTGAGCGCACATATTGTGATTTTCGAACTGGCAAATATATTCGAAATAAAATAAAATTACTGTGTATAGTAACTACATTTTATAAAACGTTTATTGAACTAAACATTGGAATACAGTGCATTGTACTTAAGTACGCTATGTGACTTACATAGGACTATCATACGTAGTAAGTATGTATATATACATATCTTGTTAATTTGATTCTCTTGTAAGGAAAAATTCTGTTAGTTTTGTTTGTCTGTTTCTAGTTTTCGCTCGTATCTTCATCATAACAAGCTCCACATGTTGGACTTGATCCAACATTTCATCTCCTCCTGGAGCGAAAAAAGCAAATCTTGTCAATGTTTCCAAAGCGTGCATGGCTTCTGTGAAAGTTGGCGAAGAATCACTGAACGATTGCTCATCATCATCATCATCACTACTCTTGTGTTGGACATTTTGATTTCTTTCTTCTGCCTCGTCCAGTATTTCATCAATAGATCGAACACCAGTAGTTGCCAAATCGTCATCATATGATACGAAATCATTGAAATCAAACTCGGCATTCAAAGTCATTCTTTGCCAATCCTCTTGCAATGCAGCTAATTCAGTGTCTTCATCTTCATTTAGTTCATTTACAATCTCATTATCATCATCATTCTCTTGAGTATTGGGGCAGTCAGAGTTCACAACGTTGGCAGAGAATCCAGCCTTTCTGAAGCAATTTGCAATAGTCTGTTGCTTAATTGCCTTCTACGATGAGGAAATGAAATTTAGTGCATGTAATAAGTCTATTTTCATATTTTGAGGATTCAGTATTTCAATGTCCAGCAGCGAAATTAATTTCTGCACCAGCATTTTGCAGTATAAAACTTTGAAATTTTGGATTATGTCCAGATCAAGAGGCTGCAGTTTGCTTGTGCAGCCGGTTGACAGAATCTCCATCTTCACATTTCTCAAGCATAAATCTGGAGAATGCGCAGCACATTGGTCTATAAACAAAATAACTTTTCATGCCTGAGTACGCATTTTTTCATCAAAAGCTTGCAAGTATTCTTTAAGAAAGATCTCAGAATTAATCTATACTTTTGATTGATTCGTGTACTTGACTTTCAAGAATGTTCCACATGAACCACATTCTTGAAAGCATGTGGTTTGCTTGCTTTGCCAATAACAAGCGTTGTCAGCTTTTCCGTTCCATCAGAATTACAGCAAAGAAAAACTGTAATACATTCTTTACTACGTTTTCCACCATGACATTTTTCACCGCATACACTAAAAGTTTTGTCGGGAAGGAGGTTAAAAAAGAGGCCAGTTTCATCCGCATTGAAAATATCATGTGGATGGTAACCTCTGATGACATTGGAAAGTTTATTCTCCTTCCAATAGCAAATAATATTGTCATCGACATTTGCACTTTCACCTGAAGTAACATGATACGATATTCTGCATCATTTCCTAAATTTGTTGATCCACCCAATTGATGCCTGAAAGTTTACAATGTTCAATCTTGCAGCAATTTGCAACACTTTCTCCTTAAGTATTGGTCCATTGATAGGTATGTTGATGGCTCGTGTTTCATTAAACCAAGTTATCAGATGCTTTTCCAGTTCGTCATATGGTGATGACTTTGAATTTGCTGACCCTCCACACTTGTTAGCAGATGCTATAATTGAGTCCCCGATTAAACAAAATGGTGGTCATTGATGTTACTGTCATTTCCAATCGTGTTGCCATTTCAACTCTACTAATATTTGGATTTCTTTCCACCTCATATATAATGTCCACCTTTTCGCCGACGCTTCGTACTTTCCGTTTTACACCCATTACATCAGATTTTGGCATCACTTCTTTTCGTTTCAGTTCCATGATGAGAAAGCACACACTACCATATGCATAACCACAACTTTAATCACACAATCCCTAGTAGGGAAGAAAGTAAACTAGTTATTGGCTGTAAGCCATATGCATTCCGACAATTGGCGCTAATGTCATACTGATATGTACAGTATATTTCCCATGGGAAACTTATGACGACATGTGAGAGGTCTGGACGTAATAATAATTCTGTCAAACATTACGTCAAAAATTATTTACATGAGTTTGGTGATATAGTGACCAGAAAATTTGAACGTTAGATTGAAACATTTTAATGTTATTTTCCCCTTTTTTGCTGAAACCGGAGAAAAAGAATGTTAAATCAAGGAAAACGTTAGATCGACGAACGTTAGATCCAAGTTTTATTGTAGTGGAAATCCATTAAAGTGGAGTCTGTTAAACCAGGATTCTACTGTATTTATTTACTGTATTTATCGTATTTATATCAAATAATATGATAAAAATCATTTTATAATGAACAAATGTTAGCAAGTAATATTCTTTGCAAAGATCATTTATTATTGTATTAAAACTGCCTGTTTATCTTTTTGATTGTAAACTAAACAGTGAGATATGTAAATTAAACAAGAATTAGTTTTAAAAAATGCAAAAAATTAAAAATTTTGTTTATTCATTTTGAAAGAAAACATTTGTAAAATTTAGCATGTTAAACATCTGTAAAAAAACAGCACATTAGTGTGCTCACATTTAGAATGACTGCAAATAAAATCATAATTAATAGCAAATAATCTGTGAATGAGTGCTCTCTTCAATAAGCATTTTCAGCATGTGACTATTTTTAGTTGTTATGCTAAGATGAGTAGACATGCATTTTGCATATTAGGGTATGATTTACTAAAATTTGAATGTTTTGCAATTTAGTCGAGCATTCAAATTTTAATTTGTGAAAGTTATTGCTTTTCAATGTTTGATTTATAAAATATCTTGTATAGAGAGAGAGACAAATCAAATACATATATTCAATATTTTGTGAAATAGCATAAAAATAAGATGAATCTTTAAATTGATACTTCATTAACATATACATGTTTAACATACAAACAATACTTCTGCTATAATGTACCATTGAGTCACATCTGAAATTTCTACCATGCCAAAATTGACACAATTTATGGGAATCTGGGATCTGAAATGGCAAGTACCTTACAATAAATACCATATCATGATTTCATATTTATATTTTATCATCATAAACAATTCATTTTTGAAATTAGCCAAATAAAATATCAGTAGCTAATGTATTTTCTCATTTCTAATGCATAAATTTTTTTTCATTTTCAATATCTTTGAAATTGGGATGCATATTAAATTGATGTCAAAATAAAATGTTTCATCATCATATTTGATGAAAATAAATCATCACTACATTGATTGAAAATATTAAAATTTTTCCAGAGCAAGTGCTATTCAAATAGGTCTTAAAATATATATAAATAAAATGCATAAAAGAATTTTTCCATGATTAATGAAATTGAAATGAATTCAGAACACAGTGATCATCAGAAGCACAAATCTGGTATCTCTAGATAAGTGTATAATAAACATTGATATTTGCTAATTTGTTAAAACTATCAGATATTATATAAACTTGATTGAAAATATCAGAGATGTCATGTCATCATCAGAAGGCAATCTCCAATATTTTAGTTTATTAATATATTCAATTTTTTTATAACAAATGATAGCACAAATTAGTCATACAAAAAAATTTAAGTATCATTTTGTATTATATAAACAAACAATGAAAATTTTTTACTCTGAATTATTTATGACTATGTTATTATTGTCTGAAAAAATAATCATTTTTATAACATATGAGAACTTAAACAGTACAGCAAAAATTCATTGTACAAGGTGGCATATAAGTCACTTCACTATTTAAAAACTTAATAACTTTTTTGTTATTTCAAATATTGAAAATTTGATTCCTGGAATAATTCATAATAGAATAATTCATAATGCAGAAAAATTTTTGAATTTTATTTCCAAAATCATTTGCTCTATTTGTTCTAACATAGAATATGCATGAACTATTTGATACGGTTACAACAACATGACATCATTTTCCATATATTGTTAAAAATATTTGAATTTTTTCTGTACTTTATTATATAAAAACATGAATAAAAATAATTTACAAACAAAAAGTTATTAGATTTTTTTAAATGATAAAGTGATTTATGAGCCATCCTGTATATCCATTGGATACTTAGCATGCTAGAAATATTAACAATATGACAGACTTCTGGCACAGAATATCTTATAATCAACTTTTTTATTTCAGAAATTGGAATAATAGAGGTATTATTTTTTATATTGTTGATATTTTAAATAAACTTTCTCTTATAATTGGGTTTTTATGGTATTTTTATAGATTTAAAATAAAATTTGTAGAATTTTCAAATTTCATATTTCCCAATCCATAACAATAATCTTTATTCAGCTCTTTAAGCAGGAATTAACTCTTCTCTTATTTGAAAATAAAGCTTTATTTACTAGAGCGTTTTCGGCTCACTCGAGCCTACTTCAGTAGTTACATCACAACACTTAAAACAAATTTGTATTCTATTTCTACTTATTCTAGAACAAACTTGGGTGTTCTAACTTTTAAATTTAAATTTTGTAATTTTATCCAAAATGCTATACAAACATTTTTAATTTCACTTCTGTCCCTTTCTACATTTAAATTTATTTATAAAGTCTATCAGTATGTTATTTTTACTTTTTGTGTCGTTGTGTTTAGTTTTTGTGGTCTTGTCCGACTTCTTCCCTATTTTTTATTCTTCTCTCGTTCTTTTTCCTCATATATTGCCATGCCAGGCTTATTTGCGGCTGGTTGTAATTGATTAATTTTATGCCCAATTCCCTTTCGTCAAATATTTCAACTGCCTCTGCCGTTCTTACTCTTTCCGGTTCCGAAATATTTTTTATAACTTTAGTTTCGCTCCATTTTGCCGTTGCTTGGTATGAAAACAGCCTCTGTGCAAGCGCTGTTGTTTTCTTCTCCCTCTCTCTGTCCTCTTTATGTTCATTAATTCTTTTACTAATTGTTCTAATCGTTGAGCTTATGTATACCTCCTCTTGACAAGTATCTTTATTGTCTATATTTATCCTATACACACCTGGCTTGTCCATAGGATTCCTCTTATCTTTATCGTTCCTAACAACGTTAAAAACATTATTTCTTCTTGTCATTACGATCTCTCTGCCTGCCGCTTTCTCAATCCTTTTTTTATATTTTAAGAGTAAAGGGTTGGTTTCAATTATGTAGAGGTTCTTCATTTGCTTTTTTATTGTCCTGTCTTTCGCTATTCTTTTTTCTCCTCTTACTTTCCATCTTTTCTTTTAGTCTCATTATGTCTTTCTGGTTATAACCGTGTGCCTCTGCTTGTTTAATTATCCGTTTGTATTCTTCCCTTGCACTTTCCCACGTTGTGCAGTGCATTTTTGTTCTGTTCAGAAGGGTCTAAATGATGCCATTTTTACATGCCATGGCTCCTTGGATGGCAATGAATGGTCTTTGACATCAACTTTGCGTATTATATGAGAAGGGTCCCAATCCGGAGAGAACATGGAGGTATACGACTACGAAGCACTTTACCCATCTATAAAACTGGAGCCGGCCTGCATACTGTTATACAGAATGTTGTTAGAAAACCTAGAAGAAGAAACGGATCCAAACTTACTTAGGAATTTGTGCCATATGTTGATACACAACGTATACTTCCAATTTAATGGTAAATTATATATGCAAACCACGGGGGTTCTAATAGGAAGTCCATTGGCAGCAGTACTAGCGGAACTAGTAGTTATGAAGAAAGAGGCAGAAGTGGCCTAGTTGGTGACACAGGAAGTTAAACTATTTAGAAGAAATGTGGACGATGTTGTTATAATCAGAGAGAAGAAACATAACAATATAGATATAGAATACCTATTCTCCAATCAAAGTTTAGGACTAAAATTAAAGAAAGTTAAAGAAGACCAAATGGAAATAAATTACTTGTTCCTAAAGATAAAAATTGTAAGAGGGGAGTATCAAACAAAAGTCCACAGGAACAAGTAATTGGTGTCATTTAGAAAAATGGTGTCATTTAGAGCCCTTCTGAACAGAACAAAGACACACTGCACAACGTGGGAAAGTGCAAGGGAAGAATACAAATGGATAATTAAACAAGCAGAAGCACACGGTTATAACCGGAAAGACATAGTGAGACTAAAAGAAAAGA
>WUQG02052295.1:0-10275 GCA_011317285.2 Androctonus mauritanicus | reverse complement strand
GAAGACATTCTTAAGGCTTTTTATTCTATTTTTCTACAAACTACGGACGTGTGACTTTTAAAAAGTTGGAAAATATTCCAGGAACTTATGGATAACAGTTAAAAAACTGAATCAATATACTATCAGGTCTTATTAAATCAAAATTTTTATCTTTTATCTTTCGATTTATCTTGACAAACTCGTTATGCATGGATCACTATTTTGAAAGTTAAAATTATTGTTACTTTAATATCGTAAATTACATTGAAGAAGATTTCCACTTAATTTTTTACGTCAACTTCAAAATTCATAAAAAATATCTTGTACGAAAACTTTTTATCTCTAAATATCCTTGGTATTTTCAAAGGTTTAAAAAAAATTCTTCAAATCTTTTTTTAAATAGACCACATTTTTACTCATCCTGCTGAAAATCGAAAAGAGATTTGGAAAAATCTTCGAGGAATTATCTGACATAGAATATTTTTACGACACCAGAATTCTAAAGGCATCAATCACTTACAAGTAAGAGTTCCTGAATGGAATGAAACTTCCTAACATGAGGATATATGACTAAGCAGTTTATAACTTTTTAGCGACAAACCTAGCCTCAAAATTGTGAAAAAATCAAGTAAGTATGAATTTGGCGATAACCGATTTTCTTTTACCATTGCCGTTGACCTCGAGGCTTCCGTCACCGTAAAAAATGTTTCTGTAAGTATCCAAATTCTTCCAATTTCTCATGTAAACATTTTTGGTCCTATCGTAGTTCAAAATAGTTGATCCAAGCCCAGACCAATTTGGTCCAGACAAAATGGATTTGATGACTATTATTGAGTGTAAAAAATTTATCTGGGCTTCTCTGCACCCCAATTGGAAAAAACCAGGTTGTATGCATAAAATCCAAATTCGTACGTTTCTGATCATAGTATCATTGTTCCAAAAAACTCAGTGGCCCACTGTAAAAACTCACTAAATCTTAAAAATCGTAGACGCGAAAAACGTAATAAATTATTCAATTACAATAAAAACTAAGTTGAAAGACAAGTTGCTTTACAGAGTAAATAAACCGCAGAGAGTGTTAACAGATGTAAAGACGACACCAAAACAATTGTAGAAGTCAAAAGTCAAAGGCTCTAAACACTTGTTGTGGAGAGAGGGTCAAGGAGTAAAAGTCACCATAATGAAGGGATGTCCGGATAGTTGAACAGCATAATGTCCGGATGTAGTTGAACAGCACAGAAGCCACGTCGCCAGCAGAACCCATGAAGGGCTAGTGAACACAACTTTCACTAGGAAGAAGCACTGAACCAGTGTAGAGACGTTAAGCCGAGATGGGTAGAGGTTCAAGGTTCCAAGGGAGGAAGAGCTCGAAGAAACAAGCGCCGATGAGGAGAAAACCAAAACTTTCACTAAGGCTGAAGACTAGTAAAAGCATGTTATGCATGAGTTGAGGCACAGACAAGTGGTTGCACTGGGGATTTAGAAAAGCACCGACACAACACAAACACACACAGTTAGCACTTAATGTGGAGGAGTCCTGGATTCACAAACACTGCACAGGTGCACAAGTGAAGAAGGGTCCCAGGTGGGGCATAAAGTAGCTGGAGTTGGCAGAGAACCGCAGGAGAAGATGCTCTGAAGAGACACAAAGCACTAGCTCCAAGGAAACAGTGCACTAAGTTATCTGGAGGAATTGTCAGGGTTGTTGGCGAAGTCCACCTGAAGGGCTGAAGTAGAGGAGAGGGATTCCTGAAGGGCTTGGAAAAGTTTTTTATTTTTAATAAAAAGATCCTGGCTGCAGGGCCAGTTGTGGCCTTCCAGAAGAGTGGCGCTGATGAGTCTGCCTTGCTGGGAGTTGTAGTAGGAACAGTCAAAGAGAAGATGGTGGCTGTCTTGGGTTTCCTTGATGTCACAATCACACAGTTCGGTTTGGGAGTGTCCAAACCTGTGAAGATAATGCCTGAGGTTGCCATGTCCAATTAAGAGTTGAGTATTAAAGAAGTTCGATGTGAAGTGCTGGAGCTTGAGGAAGTTACGGATGTTGGGTATGAAGTTAAAAGTGGTTCTACCAGTGGCAGCAGAGCTCCAGTCGTGATCCCAGATGGCAAGACAGAGGTTATAGAGTTTTGAACCAACATAACTTAAGGGAATCTTGGAGAAACAGATGGGGAGGTTACAGGTTGCAGCCTTCTTAGCCAAAATGTCAGCTTTTTCATTTTCCGGGATGCCGGCATGTCCTGGGATCCAGAACACGTGGAGATGAGAATGGAGAGTGATATCATGAAGGAGGGATTGAGTTTCCAAGGTAAGGGAGCAAGAACGGCGGGGGTTAAAAACCCCTTGCAGAGCAGTTTTGCTATCAGAGTACAAAAAATAATTTGTGCCAGGTGAATTGTTCTTGCTGATGTATTGAAGGCCACGGAAGATGGCCAAGGTTTCAGCTTGAACTATTGAATTGTGATCAGCAAGTTTATAGTAACCTTGATGAAGAGTCTGATTATCTTCGTTTACGACAACAAGGGCAGCACCCACACTGATGTCCAATTTGGAGCCATCGGTAAAAAGGTGGGTACCGACCTTGTCAAAGACAGGGTTGTGCTGTATCGGAAGAGTGATGGTATCGGCAGGGTGGGAGAACAGGGGAGAGAAAGGGATGTCAAGACCATATTGATGAATGTAGTCAGAGAGTTCTTTGATACTGGCCGGAATGTCAGGGCTGTTGTTAGTCTCCTCCAGGTGGGAGTATAAGAGTTTGTGTTTCCACCTGATGCTACGGATACGGATGTCAATAGGTAGTAATTTGCTGAGGACCAAGAGAGCAGAGGTGGGGACAGTGCGGTAGGAGCTGGTGAAGAGATCAGACACGCGGAAACAAAGTAAAATAGGTGACTGTGCCAAAGGCTTAGCCAGAGAAGAAAAGAAGAATCGAAGAGAGAAGAATAAGGATAGCTTAAGGAAAGGTGAAAAAGATTGTACCAGAGAAAGTGTGGTACGTCACTAGTGTGAAAATGAGGAAGTGATAGCAACCAACAGCCACTTTATTGAAAAACAAACAAAATACACAGAAAACAACAGAAGAAAATACATGCTCTACTTGCAGCAATTGTCTTCAACTTGAAGGAACAGGTTGCAGAGGGCAAAATCAGTCTGAACATCTGCAGAGCTAACAGCGTTGGTTATTGATGAAAGTAACACACCTTTCAAAGTTGTCTTCAGCTTGAAGATTAAAGTTGAACGTCAGAAAGCAACTCCCTCACGTGCTAGCTGTGCAGCCAGGTGCCAAGACAGAAAGTAAATGGGTGGCAGTGTTCAAAGTTCAGTTCACACAGTAGCGAGTGCGTCAACAGAAAGACGCGGCACAACAAGAACACAATCGAGTCAAAGAGAAAAGTCACAATGTTCAGTTCGACCTCCAGCAAGTACATGACACTGAAGGCAAGAGTACATAACAAGGGGTCACTATATCAATAAAGTCAGCAGCTAAAGAAAACTACACTAATTGGTATAGTTCGGTTTAGGTGAGCAGCAATTGAAGATTGTCTTTGCTGTTCGTAAAGAAATTAAGTTGGCAAGGCCAGTTATTACCCTGCAAAACAGCAGCCCTTTCAATTTGCAAGTGTTCTTCAGTAAATTTCAGGCAGTGAAATAAGTAATGTTTAACGGTTTGTTCGCTAACATTGTCACAACTACAAGTACTATGTTCAGATTTACCAAAACGTCTCAGGTAAGTAAGGAAATTACCATGTTCAGTAAGGACTTGTGTGCTGTGGAAATCAGGTGAGTAGTACTTATTTTTAATTCTGTTCTGTATACTAGGAAAAAATTGGTAAGTGAGGCGACCGGTAGTGGCACTGTTCCATCGTTCCTGCCAGTTAACAGTAGTATTATTTTTCAAAGCATATTTGAGTGCACTTATCGGCGTTTTGAGATATGACAGTTGAGTAGCAACTTGTTTGACATTCCTAGCCAGTCTGTCTGCCCTCTCGTTCCCCTGCACTCCAGAGTGACCAGGAGCCCAGGTGAAGATTACCTTGCTATTATCAGTATTTGCTATGGAATTAAAAGTTTGAATACTAAGTGGCTGTGTAGTTCTTGGTTTCTTAATCAGTTTAATAGCCGTAGCACTATCCGTGACTATTTGTGTCACAGGCCAGTTGTTTTTGTATTTATCTTGCATATAATTTATGCACTTCAAGATAGCGTATAGTTCTGCTTGAACTATTGAGCAGTTGAAATGCAGCCGATAATAAGCTTGATACTCAGTATGTGATTGCTGATCGATCACCACAAAAGCAGCTCCTACATGCTCCAAAGTTTTAGAACCATCAGTATAGATTTGATAACCTTGAAAATCGTTATCGTAATTACCAGTTGTCGGTCTGAAGGTGATAGCAGGATGTCCCAAAGGAAATGGTTTGAACATAGTATCAGTGCCATTGGTCTGTGTGTCCTGTAGAAGCGTGTGAAGCTCCTTAGTGATACTGTACCCAGTATACTGAATCTCGACTTGAGAGAGGTCCAGTTCGCCATGTAGTACTTTCCAAAGAATACTGAGTTCCCTAATTCTGAGATCTATAGGTGTGAGAGCAGCTAGAGTAAGCGCTGCCTCAGTAGAGACAGTACAGTAAGCACGAGAGATGCGGAGTGCAGCCTTCCTCTGGACACTAAGAAGTTTATTGTTAGTCTTTGTCCTAGCTATAGCTTTCACCCAAAGTGGGCAACCATAAGTCAAAATGGGCTCAATTGCCCCGGTGTATATGATTTTGATCATTTCAGAATTGATTCCCCAGGAGTTAGCAGCAATGGAGGTAAGAGTTTTGGTTATTTTAGTTGCTTTCGCTATCACATGATCGATATGTCGTTCCCATTGCAATCTTCTGTCTATAATAATTCCTAAATATTTCAGCTCTTGTACATTTTTGATTTTGTTGGCGTTACTACCAATGCTGATTCCCCGTTGAAGAGTACGGCCTCTAGTGAGTATCATAGCATGATTTTTTTGAAAGTTTATTTTTTGTTTTACTGTGTTCGCCCACTGCGCAACGATTTCAAGGGCTTGGTTGGCATGAGCTTCTAGTTTGTCTCTATTTTTGTCCGACAGGAGGATGAGTGTATCATCAGCATACGCTTGAATGATTCCATTATTTGGCATATTTTGATTGAGTAGTCCATCAATTAGTATGCACCAGAGTCCCGGTCCTGATCGAGACCCCTGTGGACAACCACGATTGATGCTTTTACTAAAAGTCAAATTAGGGGTAGTGACAGTAACTGAACGTTCTTGAAAATAACTCTGTAGTAATTGGTAAATATTGTTGGGACAATGCCTTTCTTTGAGTTCCTTAAGTATCATAGGATGTCAGGCGTGATCAAATGCTCCCTGGAAGTCGATTGACAAGAGAAGAGCATGTTCTTCTCTGTTCCAAGCATGTTGGATATAACTGTACATGTTCTGTAAGGCATCAGCAGTTCCCTTACCAGGCTGATAGGCGAATTGTAGAGAATTGAGAGGCTTAGTCTTATGAATAGCCCAATTAATACGATTGATCATTAAACCGTCGAGTACCTTACCCAGGTTAGAGATCAAAGATATAGGGCGGTAATTATTTGGTTTGCCATTAACAGCTACGTTAGTTTTCTGAATAAGTTTCAGCTCAGCCTGTTTCCAAGCTTTAGGAAAATATCTCTGATCCAGACAATGATTGAAAAGTTGCACAAAGACAATTGGAAGAGCATCGTAGGCATGTTTAACCATCCTACCAGTTATTTTATCAGGCCCCGGTGCAGTGTTTACACTGAGGGTACTAATCATTTCCTCAATTTCAGTGAAAGTAAATAATCTGTCTGGTGTATTATCAGGTGGCTGTTCAGTTTCTTGTCGAATGCGTTCGTGAATTTCCGCATCTTCCTGTATACTGTCTTCAGGAAATAGACTGTCAACAATCTCTCCAATAGCCTCCTGAATAGTGGTAGTGTAAGTTTGATTCTCTCTTTGAATCATATCAGGAACTGTCACTCTCTGTCTTTTGTTAAACAGTATTTTGTACGGCCCTTTCCAGGGTTTATCAGTTGGAGCCATAGAACAGTACTTACGCCAAGAGTCCGTCCGCGCTCTCCTTAGCATCTCTTTGTAATTGGTCTGTTCTCTCAGATAGTTGTTTCTTTTCTCCTCACGAAGATTATTGTTCATCTTCCGACGAAATCGGTGGTGAAGTTTCCGCACTATCCGTTTTTGCCTCTCTAAGGCGCTATTCCACCAGTGACACTTTCTTCTTTCTCCTTGATGGATGCAAGTAGATTTGTGAAAAGCAGTTAGGATACATTGCGTAAGTGTGTGCACAAAGTGATCGATGTTTACCTCCTCTCTGAATATTGGAGCATAGTGGAGCCAATCATTTTGTATGAATTGTTTAAAAAGGTCCCAGTTTGTCCTCCTCTGTTGGCTTAAATAGGAGACTTGACTCACAGGAGTACGAGAACCAACTTTCAACAAGATGTAGTTATGATCACTGGCACTATTGATGTCCAACGTAGTGCACTGTTGTATATTGTTTATCATCATTTGAGAGACAAAACATATGTCAATCCAGCTGTCTCCAACATGCGAACAGTAGGTTGGCAAGTTAGAGGTATTCATAGAAGTCAAACCATATTGAGCCATCAATTTGCTGAGGTCAGTACCCTTGTGATCTTCAACAGGACTGTTCCAGTCATAACCCTTAGCGTTGAAGTCTCCAGCAATGATAATTCTTTCGCCGTCAAGTGCAGAAAGTATAAGATCAATTTTTCTTATATGTATTTCAAAGTCAGCATTAGATGGAATGTAAACACTAATTAAGTAGTAGTCATTGTTATTTAAGTGCATGGTTGCAGTTGTCAGATAGTTATCAGTAAAGTGTGGGACAAGGCCAACATCGAGGTCCCTGTTACGTACGATAATACCACTCCATATTCGTTCTCCCACTTCTTTTGTTTGAAGGACTTTCCAATCACTGTAATAACATATTTTATCATTCACCGTGAATGGTTCCTGTAAGAAGATTATATCAATATTCAGTTCGTTAGCAGTTTGCATAACACATGAATTGGCAGCTTTGCTACGCTGAGTGTTAATAGTCAGTACGCGAAGTTCATCACCCTGTTGAGATTGCAGATTGAGCATGCTTTGACCTGTACAGTCCATGATAGACAGTGACAGCAGCAGCAGGAGGAGCACAGAAGTTAGTATTCAGTGTTCCGAATCGTTCTGATTCTCATGCGATTAGCAGTCTCACAACTCCATGAGAACGCATTGTGGTCTGTTCGAAGTTTAGCCTCAGGAGGGAGAGTTCTGTTTGCTTTAATACAGTTTATGCATTGTGGGTCCTCTTTTTTATTGTCACATTCGTTGAAGTTATGTCGGTTAGTGCAGTGACTGCACTTTTGTTTTTCATCACATTCACTGGCTTTGTGGTTATAACCACAACATTTAAAACAACGTAGCAGAGGCAAATGGTCATCAATTTTAATGTTTGTCCAAGAAATAGCTACCGTTCCAGTTTTGAGCAGTAATTTACGATATTTAGGTGTTACCCTTAGTATAATATTGCATCTATCGGAAGGGGTTCTTTTTCCCCAGAAGAAACTTACTACCTGTACTTCAGTTTTAAAGTTATCAAATGTGTTATTCTCCTTTACTTGGTCATTCTGTTTATATATATTCTCTATTAATTCATCGTCCTGAAGGGAGGCAGGTGCACCAATTAGAATGAGTCTTGGTAGTCGTTTATCTGGCAATTTAACGTTAATTTTATCTTTTAGTTTAGGTAAGTCCTCAATTGCTGCTTTAAGTATGTTTCTTTGCTTTTTAGATCCAACCTTAATCCACAGATTATCTTTACTAGCTTGCACACTAGTGATCTTGATTCCCAGTTCACCAGGGTTCAAACAACTTTTCAATTCTGTCTCTATTTCTTTCGCTTTCAAAGTCCTCTCATTACCTTCTAATTTTGGCTCTATAAGGACCGGGTGATCCTCCATCTCACGGACTCCTCCAGTAAAAGGCTTCGTTTGGCTGATTAGTTGAGCATTACGACTGGCCTTTGCCACACTATCAATCGACTCTCCTTGTTTAACTTTCTCAGCATAGGTAACAGTCTGCTTAACTTGTCTCAGTTCTCTAATAATAGCGTAGATACCGTTAGCAGCCGCATGCATCTCCAAAGCAGCAGTCCTAATACTATTTCTTTCTTCTTTCCTCACCGTGCTTCTGCCATCCTCCTGCACGCATCCAAAGATTGTTTTAACTCCCTCGGAAACCGTTTGGAGATATACATCCTCTGGGTTTCCTTTATCAGTCGCATTTAAGGTCAAGTTGTTCAGTAATTTGTCCATGGTGGCAAAAAAGTCTTCAATCTCCATAGTGTTGGATTCACTCATCATGAATACAGAACCAAGATCAAAAGACTATAACTAAACAGGTGTGTTAAGTAAAATTACCGCGTAATTCAAAACCTGAAAGGAAAGAAACCGTGTAATAGTATTAAACAGGTACAATAAATCAACAGAAATCCGAATTCTAAGTAACAGTAATTGTTTAGCTCTTAAAAAGCACAACAGGACCGCAGAAAGTCGAAGAGACAGGATATCACCTCTACAAACTACAGTAGGTAACACTAGATAAACACACAGGTGTGCAAATATTAATGTCGCGACATAATCCTAATAAAAGCTAGAGTGACAGGCGGATTGATAAATTAACCTTAGTACATCGGTAAGCTGTTAGTTTAACCAGAATCAGCAAAAAATTTTTAGCCGTAACAATTTTAAAAAGTGAAACTGAGACTGGTGTCAGTAAAATGACAACTTAAAGTTAGGCCTATAACAAATAGAATTTAAAAGTTCAATACGTCAGTAGTTAAGTCTCCAGAAATACAGTTAAATTACTTAGAGCGGTGTCCAAATAATTAACAGAAAAGTTGGACGACCGTTACAACGGCCGTTGGCAATCTGCCAACAGTGGCCAGAAATATCGAAAATGAAAACCGTGATAACTCAAGAAGTACTTATCCAATTTAGATGATGTTGATATCACTGTAATCCTCTAATTCTCCTCTTTCAAACACTATCACACACACAAATGTAAAATCAGTTAATCCTGCAAAAACTAACCAAAAAATCGCACAGCAAAAATCATACAGCCAGCACTGTAAACGACACGTCGCCCTCTGAAGAGATCAGACAGAAAAACAAAATAAAAGAAGGCTGTACCACTGGTTTAGCCCCAGAAGGATGAAGAAAGAAGAGAGAAGAATGAAGGAAAGTTGGAGAAAAGTGGGGATAGGTACTACCAAAAGAAGTGGGGTAGTCCATTAGTGGAAAGAAGAAGAAGCAACCAAGCCTGAGGGACCCCATAAGCACCGTTTATTAAAAAACAAACATTACAAACTACATTGGCTCTGCCAATGGAAGAAAAACAAAAGAACGGTACAAGAAAACAGGCTAAAAAATAACAGAAGGTATCGAAAAAAGCAGTGACATCCAGGCATAAAAATCGGCAACAGAGTCAATGCCCAGGAAGAAAAACTGTTGGAAGATTCTGTGAAAGTGGGTATGCACCCCACATAGGTCCATCTGGAAAAAATGTGGAAAACACAACACTGTAGTACCTTCGAGGAGGTGTCGGCAGTCAAAATCCCATGGCATACCCTCGATGCAAAAGGGAAGAAACACCCCTACGCACAGCACACAAGTTCAACTTGGAGAAGGGAGTTGTCATCCACCCTATAGCAAGATGCTAAGTAAAGAGTGAAGCATTTCCGAGAGGAATCCACCGTAATCCAGGTCTTCAACAAACTGGCAGTTTAGAAGACACCTACAAAACTAGTCACAAACAACTGAGGTAGAACGGAGAACACCGGTTGCTTTAATAAACTCCAAAAGAGTGTTATAGGACAGTTTGTCCTTAGTAAAAAAGTGTAGCTCACAAGGCCAATTTTGGCCATTAACAAGAGCGAAGTGTTCGAGTTTCATCCGTTTGTCATCAAAGTGAGAGCAGTAAAAGAAAAAGTGTTGCACATTTTGAATTGAAGCAGAATCACAAGTACAAGTTGGGGAGCTAGTGAGTTGAAAGCGATGTAAATAACTTTGAAAATTACCATGTCCAGTTAAAACCTGCGAAGATTGAGAGTTGGGACGGTAAAAGTTAGAAGATAGCTTATGTCGGATGTTCGGAAAAAAGCTGTAGGTAAGTCTGCCTGTTGTACCAGTGGTCCATCGGGTTTGCCAGTTACTGATGGAGTTGTCCTTAATTTTTTG
>WUQG02052294.1:0-28796 GCA_011317285.2 Androctonus mauritanicus | reverse complement strand
CCTGATGGTCTTAACTAAACTTTCCTTTTGGGGGGAAAATTCTTTTGAACAGCTGAGTCTATTTGTAATGTTTGCATAATGGTTTATAATTTTTAATATCTTCTTTTAGATATGATTCTTTCCGAGGGAAATCCGATGCGCTACAGCAAAGTGTCCAGAGAAAAAGAGTTACTCTAGCCTGACAGAGTAAGTATTGTATTATCTATTATATTTATTTTCCGTCAACTTTGATTAGAATAATAATAGATAACTCTAGTATATAAAAACAAAAATCCTATCATAAAATAAAATTTTTAAATAAAAATTATTTTTTATATCAAAAAAATAATAGAGCGATGCGGCTGGTGGTAGAGTCTATTATAAGAATTAAAACTGTTATTTACCCGACGTCAGACAACCTGCGTATATTATGTTTGTGGTGAAATGAAACACTGTAGAAGCATTCATTGCTACCTTGCAAATAGGTGGCGACTACCATTGTTCCACCTACTATGTTTAATCTCCGAAGGCCAAGTCGGAGTGTCTCCCCTTTTATGCGATATTCATAATCAATAGATGGCCAACAGTACAATAGACCAAAACGTTGTATAGAGTAAGTGACTGAGGCATAGGACTGCAATTTATGTCCTCTTGCAACAAACGTCGGTATTATGTGACAAGCTCTTTGTTACCTGGTCCGCCTACAATAGATGTCATTCAAATCATTGTCTCTGCTTCACAATAGCAAACCATATCGGCATCATGTAATGGCCTGTAAGCAAATGGATTTCTAAACTGCGGCAGAGATGCTTTGTCACGCTTCGTAGAACTTCAACTTTTTTATTTTTTATTTTGTAGCAGCTTCTGTTGACCAGTTTATTTTAATTGCTGCAGTTGCCTGTACCGTGCTAAAATCATGTATAATTATATATATTTATCATTATATTCAAGTACACATCTAAAACATAATCTACATTAGTTTCCGAACCTTTGTCTTATTATTTTATATATATAATATATATATATATATATATATGCTCGGAAACTAATACAGATTCAGCGTTTTCCATTTATAATTCAGCTCGGGTGGAGGTTTTTCCTCCCTTTCCTTCTTCTTATAGCTCCCTTCTTCCCCCTCTCCCGAGTGAGAAAAGAAGGGTGAATAGGACCTCACACCGACCGTTCTCAGTGGGAGCATTGTGGAGCACTGGATGGTTTGAAAAGCTGAGGTGAGGCGTAATACATGTAGTTTGAACCCATATGGAAACCGTGCCTGGTCGCGGCTGGCAACAAAAGTGGTGGAAAGAAGGATCCATGAATAGGGAAGACTGGCGGCTGAAAGGGAGGCTTTTGTCCGTGACATAATGAAAGACACGGGACAAATACCATCTATTCACAGGGAATCGACGTTTATTATTACCGGGTGTAACGAGATCAACGCGCACCCCATTCACTCTGATTTGGCTATTGTCTGAGGTAAAATTGAAAACCATTCACTGGATCCCGCCTAGAAGCGAACGCTGTTGAAAAGCACTACAGACGTCTATTGAATCTCCCTATTCAGTGGTGAATAGAAGGTAAATAAGCATTGCACCGTGGCACAATCCCCCTTTCCTCCTCCTCTGTCCTTCCCTCCTGCACGCCGTTCGACTAAACTAAAGCCTAAAGTCCGTTCGCATACAACGTCTGCTTGGCTGTGCGTTCTCGCGCGCTCTATTGAGATGGCGCGAGCACGTGATCATTAGCATATCTCGTGTTTATTAAAGGATTTTATTAATTCGAAATAACTAACTTTATTATTTTATCACTTTTGTAATATTGGCTTTTGTTGTTTACATATTACGTTACTAACGTCTTTAAAGCTACGATTACGCTCATTTTACGCTTATATTTTCCTGTCCTCCCATCCGATTAGTTCTGAAGTAGATCTCTTCCGCCCACTGAACCCTATAGACGGGGTTATTGTTGTGCTCTGTTTGGTGTCTACTTGATTGACGTCCCCTCCTGACAGGTGGTAACACCAAATAGAGTTGTCCGATGCCTTGTACTTTATTTTGAACATCATCAACAATATTTGTAAGGGATATATCATTCATAAAAATTTTAATTATTTCTTTTCAGGAAGGCTTCGATTTTGCTGATATTAAAGAATACCTTCAAATGTATTTTTTTGTATTTATAAAAAAAATATGTATCTAGGGAAAAAAAGAAATAAATTTATTTTTGTAAATAAAGTTTCGATGATGCAGATAATACAATCAAAACTCAGTCACCAATTCTTGATGAGATATCACATGGTTCTTTTGATGTTCTTTAATCAAAAGAGAGATGTCATCAAACAACATTAGAAGACACAGATAGGAGGACAAACGACCTTCGATTGACCAATCTTGCGCCCTTGGCAATGAATAAACGATATATGCTTGTATAGACTCTGACAATTCATCTTTCCTTTGCTGCTTAATTGGGGAGAATATGTTCTACAAGCTCTTATTTAGTAATATTCATTCGCATTTAGTTCAAATGAATTGCTAATTTTTGTATTTGCCGAAACTAAATCGTTTTCGTATATCAGTAGGATACGTAATAATTCAGATTTCGGTATTCCAAATCCTTGATTGAATAGACAGACATAACTAAAATACTGTAACTTCAATAAAAATTTTAGAATATGAACTATTAATTTAACTGTCTAAAAAAACAATAAATTTGATAAACATAGCATTGAAATATTAAATATTTATTAAATTTTTTCTTTTTTCTATAAAAAATGAAAGAAAAAATTAGTTTATCATCACTTAATATATTGTATTTTTTTTAATTTGTAACTTTTAAAATCCGAATATTGTAGACCTTTCGATCTTTTTACTCAACTTTCTACATTATCGGATATTACATTCTCTAAGGAGAATATTTTAAACTCATTAAAATAAAATTCGAGAGAATTTAAGTTTTAAAAGAAATTACTTACAAATAATTTTGACACAAGTTTTATTAACATAACTATTACACCACTTAAAAACTAAAATTGTAACAATGGCCATCAATTGATAGCTTAGTAATTTATATACATCACTTGGTACAACTGTATCTATTCAATTATATATTACATCAAAATACATCGTCTTATATGATCTCCCCAAGGAACAGCAAGAACTTGACAATTTGGTCAAGAACACGGTCTGCCCCTCTTACACATGAAAACTTAAAAATTGGACGAGAAAAGTTGATATACAGATCTGATCTGTTCTTGAAATTATATTGTATTTTATATTTACACGCTAGCCTATTATTTTAATAAAAAATGGTAAATAAATAAATGTCAACAGTTTGATTATCTCTATAAATATTTTGTTTTGTTCTCAACAAAAGAAATTCAACACAATACTTACTCAGACACAACAAAAAAGAGCACAATCCTGAAGACTAGAAAGTCAGTCTTAGTCTAATTGCAACTAAGTTTTCACCACTGTACAATCCATCTCTTTTTCACAGGAACATTATGAAGACTAGATGTCCGGTTTGACGAATAGATAGGTAGGTTGCAGATCCGTCACAGTGTTAGGAATATTAGAAAAGTAGGGTGAGCATCCACAAGACACCATTCCGTAAGAAGTATTATGCGAGTGAGACAACGAAGATAGTAAACTACTAGCTGCCGTGTTGTAATAAGGTTCAGTTAGTTCTCTGCTCTTGTACATGTTACCAAAGTAAGGGCCGATGGTCGGCGGTGCCAGAGGAAGTGGAAACGTGCGTGCAGTTACCGCTTTCTCACTATCCAACGACGGAAACCTTGTTAGCGGTTCTAGAGGAGAAGGAAAACAAGGTGGTACTGTTAAATAATTATGATCCTTCTTTAACAAAGGTTTAGGTTTTCTTCTAGGTCTGTATTTGTAATCGGGATGTTCCTTCATGTGTAGAGCCCTCAGACGTTTAGCTTCATCAATGAAAGGTCTCTTGTCAGATTCGGTCAATTGTTTCCATTCGGCTCCCAATCTCTTACTAATTTCCGAATTATGCATTTTTGGATTTTCTTGAGCTAATTTCCTTCTCTGCCCCCTAGACCACACCATGAATGCGTTCATGGGGCGCTTGACGTGATCTCCGCTGGTTTTCGACATGCCGACCCTTCACTACCTTCACATGCCGTTCAACCACTTCAAACTTTTGTAACCTTAACTTTATAGTCGCTTGTCACGTGTAGTGCGCTGTGATTGAACCGTTGCGTGTCGATCATTGAAGCGTTTCAAAGGAAGCTCTTCCCACTTAAATCTCCCTGCTCTCATTGGCTGCGCATTGTTCATCGTTTATTCTGATAGGTTTTATTCTTGATTGCTTGATGGTTGTGATTTCCGTGTGTCCGCACTCAACATGATGAAGTGGCGATATTTATACTTCAAGCATCCTCAACCAAGTATCAATGTACAATTTTGTTATTTCGCCACATATTAAGGTAAGAATAAACAGGAATTTATTATAAACTAACTTTCTTTTCTTTATATGGAATTTGAAATTTATTTTCCATTAGTTTCTGGAACTTAAAGTACAATTCATTCAATTCATTTATGTGTAAAATAATATCTATAAAATCGAATTTTATAACATAAACCAGATGATTAAAAAAACTTTCAAATAGCAGCAGTATGAGAGTTCAGCCATTCAAATACGTAATCTTAAGGCTTCGTTCAAGGTCATTGCTTAATCTAATATATTTTTTCAGTTTTGTCTCGTGGATGGCTAAAAATTGGAGAACAAGTGATAAAGTGGAGGAGCCGCTGTCAAGAGAACCGGTTCAAAAGTTGACGTCGTCTAGTATTGACCCTCTTTTGAAAATTGAAAACATTGCGACTTGTTTGTCCAGAAAGGAACCGTGCAACAATTAAATTGTTCAGAAGTGCAATGCAAATAAACAGATTCCCCTGATACGACATATATTCTTTTCATCGTATGTAGAAAAATTTCTAATTAGCTACTGAAAAAGTTTGTAATTAGTTTTTTTCAATTGCATCGTTTCTCTTAAAATAGTTGTTGTTTGTTAACATCTGACATGGTTGTTTTTTAATACATATTCGAACTTTTGAAACGTCATTTCAATAGAAAAAACTTGTAAATGATTTAAATAATTATTTAAATTAATTTTAAGCCATTCTTTAAACTTGATATTTTTTATTAAGTAGTTTTCAGTTTATATTTTGAAAGTTACGTTAACCTAACAGTAAAAAATTAATTTGCTAAAAGGATGGATATATGGCCCTTAGCTTCCATAAGTAATGAATAGGGAATCATAGTTTTTCTTTTGTTGCTGGAACCTGACTTACATTCTATTGTCGAGTGCTAATGCCATGTGAGAACTGATTTTTAGAGGGCTGGTTATAGAAATGAGGCTTACGTTGATCTGCATTTAGATAAATCGTTGAATAGGCTAACTTGCATCTCTTGATAATCATATACATAGCGTAAAATTAATCATTTTATATGCTTATAAAAATAATTTAATAATCTAGATCTCGATTAGTGTGTATATATTTTTTCTGTAATCAGTATTTCTTTTGAACTTAAGGTTTTATGGATTTCGATTCCTAAAACGGATATTTTGGAATTTATAGACTTACATATAAGAGTAAAAATTCCGTATATAATAATACAATTTTTTCAATTTAGTAATAATTGTTACTTAATTTTTAAGGTATCAGTATATACGATTAAATAATTATATAAAAATAATTTGAGTACAATTTATTAGCATTATTACCATTATTATTGTAGTTTCATAAGAATTTGTTTCGTTACAAGTTTGTTTACAAAATTTATTAGAAATTCAAATTATATTTTTCATACGTAATTTTAATTCGTAATAAACTTTATCAATATTTTAAGATAAAAGTATGAATTTTTTAAAATGTAGATCAACTACATTTGACGGGAAGAAGAAATCTAAATTTAAATCGCATGAAAATTTCTATGAAATACGATATGCGGCTAAATATATGTTAAATAAAACTGTTTTATTTACTATAAAAAAATTTGAAGCAAATGAGCAGTTTGTTTAAAGACTTTTTTCCGTTTTTTAAAGTGTATATAACTGTGCAAATTTACACGGATGATTGGTTCCTTTCTGTCGACCGTCGTTTATTTGAGGCATTTAGTTCACAAGTAATGCAAATCTGTTTTAGGCTTTGCTCACTGTATTCAAATTATGAATTCACGTTTTAATAGAACCAAAAAATTTTTAAGTAATCTTATGATGAACTGCAACGTAACCTTTAAAGGTCATGCAGGCCTTTTGAGTTTTAATAGCAAAATTTGACCTTAAAAATGAATTTAATGTGAAATTCTGAAATGGATTTATATTACTATGAAGTAGAGTCTTGATTCAAGATTTAATATAGAGTATTTATAGAATTTAGTTAGTTTTATTGATACGAGAAATATTTCTATTCATGAGTACTGTTTAAATTTTGTTTTATACGAGTTAAAAATTTTTGTAGAAACTGTTAATTCGTTCCGTATCTAAATTTCTAGATTAAACTATATCAAAATTAAAATTTTATTATAAAAATATTGAATTTTTTTTAAGCATTTCATGACAGCATAGAAATCAATCGTATACGATGAAATATTGTAACATTGCTTTCAGAAATTGTAAGATTTTTAGCTCAAAGAAGCTTTATTTTATTATAATAAAGTCTTCAACGCAAAATATTACTTTATAAAATTTGTTAATGGGAAAATTTTTTAATAATTCATTTCTTTATAATTATTCAATTCGAATAAATACAATAAATAAATAACATTTATCTTATAAACAGTTAATTATCTCAGATGTTGTTTATCCCTTTTTGTTTCGATTTATTAAATTTTTGATTAACTCGATTACCAAGGCAGAGTTAGGTAGTGACGTCATAGAAAAGAAAAATTTCGGTTCATAAAAATTTTCGTGCGATTTACGTTAAAAGACTTTAATTAGTTTAAATTCGCGTGAGATGATTTTAGTCGTTCAGCTTTGTTAGCGATGATAATCGTTTTTGCTCTTGAGCAAGTCAAGCTATCATTTTTCACAAATGGTTTTGTTCTTTTGTAGTCTCTTTTGTTTGAAACAGAAACCATTTGTCCTTTTCTAATTAATAATTCAATTCTTTGTAATTTTTGCTAAACATAAACTGCAATATAAAATCATAAAACGTAAATTCAAATTGTTATAAGAAAGCGAATTTTAATGTATTTATAACGTTAAAAGATACACGATACATTTCGCTTTTTCCAGTTAGAAGTGCTAAAGGAAAAAGTTGATTGGGAATGGAGAATTTCTAATGGAAATTAATGTATAGTTTTCCAATACTGAAAATTTGTAGATTTTGATTGTATACCTTTATTATTCGGTATTAAGTTAGGTCTTGTTTGATTAATGTAACAATTCTGTTTTGTATAAAGCGGAGGAAGCGAATGACAAGTGTAGTAAAAATCTTTCCAATTACATCTGCGGGAATTTGCTCGCCTCAAGTGCTATTTACAAGCAAACACTTGTAGCAATGAGACATCAAACCGTTCTTTTTTATGCACAAGGAAATCGGCATTTGTAAGAGGGGATGAAAAGAGAAAGGAAGCACTTCTCAAGATAAGAACCGTAATAATGCGAATGAAATTCAAGTGAATTTAAAAAGCGAAAAGTAACGTTTGTAAAATGCAGATTGCACAATTGTGACCAACTTTGTTTTTTCCCCTTTTAACTACTCTGATGTTACAATTTGACAACAGCCTTGCCATCTGTCAATGCTTGTAATGGGATTAGCCAGTTCTATTGTGTGGTCTGTGTGAGCAGCTGTCAATAATCTTTTTCTCTCATCTACTCTTGTCACATTCTTTCAACAGTAAGGATTCTAAAGTAGACATCATTTATGTAGCCTTTCTCTTTTCTATAGCGTAGCTTTGAACGTTCGAGTGGTTGACAAAACGTTTTTTATTGCCCATCTTTTGTCCGACCACGTTAACTGTCTTGAAAGAGAAAGATCAAAAAAAGAAAAATAATAATATAAAAAAAAAGAAGTCGTCTCCCGCTGGATGAAGAAGCCAATATTTGGTACGCCCCTCGATTTCTTTTATTTTCTTTTTGTCCCCCAAAACACGTCGCCATTGTCGGTTCTGTCGTGGAAAGATGTACAAGAAGTGAGCTATTGAACTGAACCAATTCAAGGAATAAAGGCAAACCATTTGTGCAAACTGAAGTAAAAGAATCAGTTTGTCGGAATGCTCTTAATTGCTACACTCTTTAGTTTCATTAGTATAAATATTGCACTCGTTTTGAAAATCGCGTTAACTTTAAAACTATTGAAATAAGGAAATGTCACAATTTACCGAGTATAAATAGCTGAGGATGAGTTAAGACGAGGAAAATTATATAAAAAAATGTATCATAAGGTGAAAAAAAACATAATTGTCTTGTATATTATTCGATCAAAATTGCACTTTGTTGTTTTTTATGGACGTGTTTTCCTACGAAAGTCTCGAGTCTAGCATGATAGAACTCGCACGTCTAATAAAGCACGTGATTCAGATTCATAGTAAACACGCAATTCGGTCGAGATTAAAAGATCCATAAAGAGTATTTCTGAACAATATTGTATCGAAGATATTGCTAAATTGTGATAGCTGTCCAAGTGCTTGTGGCGAATGCCATTATGACGGTTGTACAGAAGTCGCTTTGTAGTTGCTATGACAACTTATACAATTCAGAGGGAGAAGTGTTTCTGGTCACCGCAATATTATCAACTAAAGTCGTCCTCATTGGAGATGGTATCTGCTCATTGACTTTGTATCTTCGAATAATTGGAATTAACTCCATCAATAGTTTTTAACGCTTTTCTTATATATAAACAAATAGCGTAGCTTTTATAAGAGAAAAATTGTCATCCATTGATTTAAAATTTAATAAATAATGGTTGTACTCCAGAAGTTGTCATTTTTTGAAAAAAGACTCCTCCTACAGAATTATTTTTATAATAAACTCGAAGAAATGTATAAACTAAAGTTTATAGATTTGTAAGATGACAATTTCGACATTAAGAATGTTAGATAACTAGTGTATGCTTTAAAGCTGTGCAGTTGTGCTTACGATTCATTCAAAAATTGCCATTAAACGTGCAGTTAAAAGCAATTCCATAGTATAATGCGCAATAAAATATAAATCCGTATAAATTTACATAAATTACAAATATTCTTAAGGAAAATTTAGGCGAATATAATGTTTACTTGAAGTTATCATTTATCCTCAAGTTGACTGTGATAATATTAACGTATATCTGAATTTGTAGAGTTAGGTGAGACTGCACCCTCTATTATAATTGTTGTTAAAATAAATTTTGTGTCGGCTTGAAAAAATGATGATACAAAGACAAACTACGAAAAGGCTACTGTATCCATTTACATTTCTGAGAAGGATTTCTTCCGCTCAAACGTACGAATGAAAAGAAGGATTGGAATATCTACAGCAAAAGAGACCACTTTAGTCCAATGCATGGAAGAAAACAAAAAATAAAAAGAGAGAAAAGCAACGAAGATGACACTGCAATCATCTATTATGAAGTCGTCTACAATAGCCTAGCGAAATCCACTTCTATCAAAAGGTGTCTGGTCTTTTTTCTTACGGCAAAACGTAAAACCTCCAATTCTATTATGCGCATTGCAAAAGGAGATGTTGTGAATGAGTCTGCCAACTTTTGTCCGACTACCCCGATCATATTGTTGGACGTTTGACGACGACGAGTGGTCCTGGTGACTTACAAATGAAAAATACCACAAAGAAACTACGTCCGAAAGAAGAAACGATGCATACAACAAACGGAAAATGCAGATCGTCCAACTATGTGGTGTGTGCATGATAGAAGATGCAGTTTCATTTATCTAGGGTGGACAGAAGTTGCAGGCCATTATCGGGCCGTTGTGCATTTGCGATATATATAGATCATACTGTCAGACACTAACCTCTAGTCACTATTGTGCTCTATCTAGACTTATTGGTTTTTACTTTTTGTAAATTTTAATACTTTTTACTAAGCTCTTAAATTATCCAAATAGCTTATCCTAAAATGTTTATCTTAGGTGTAAACTTTCGTTAAGCGATTCTATTATCACTAGGTGCTATCACTATCACTATCAGATCGATAAATGTATAATAAACTTTTGGAATATCAAACAAGATATCTGTAATGGTTTTAATGCTTTCAGGAATAATAAAGCAAACAAATCTTTGGAGGATTTCCAGTTAAATAGAAAAACAATGCACCGGAGAGACGTCATACGAGAGGCTACCTGGTTGTCATGGAAACTAGTGACTGCTGTTTTGTCAACAGTTGGTCGATTGACGTCACTCAATCCTGTTTGTTGTGCTTTTAAACATTGCCAGGTCGAAATGCCCTTTTGTGTTTAGAGGTGTCTACTTCGTGTCTATTATTTCTTTTTTTGTGTGTAAAATAAACAAATCCAGCTAAAAGGAGACAGTGTATAAGTTTATATACAGTGTTTGTTCTCTTCCCTTTTCCGTTCAATAAGAAATAATGAAGCGAAGTGACAGTTCAGCGCGATAACGGTAAATCGCCGATAAAACACTTTTAAATAATAACTTTCTTTTCCTCGTTACGAATATCGTTTATTATTAAACTTTCTAATAATAATAAAATTATATAAATTATAAATTTTTATTATGCCAATTTAATTTTTTATCAAGTAAGTAAGTAAACAACAATTCACGACAAATATAAAGCACTGATTAAGTTTTAGAATAAATTGTTATACAGTACCATATTTAATTATTGCTTTGGTCACGACTTAAGTGATTCAGACGCATTCTTATGTTTTCGATAAAAATATTTAATTTTGTGAAAATTATAAAAGTAGAATACTGTGTATTAAAAATTATTTCGTCAGATGTTGCGTATTGAAAAATTGCATTTAACATTTTAAAATGAAAAGAGGAAAACGTGTAACGGAAAATTATATAAATGCAAGCATCAATTCTTAAATTATCGTTTTTTTTTTTTTTTTTTTAATTTTTTTTTCCTTATAGATAAATGCGAGAGTTTATCTATAGGAAAAAGAAAAATATAAAATTGCATTGCGTTTTTTACAATTCATATAAAGAAAAATGTACGAAATAGCGCTTTATGTTATTTTGACTTTTATAATCAACAATAGAAATTTTACTCTGCGCGTTATCTGTAAAGCGCGAGTCACCGTTGAGAAAATACTATAGGCTTCTATTTTTTAGTTTAAAACTATTTAATATTTTAAATAAAACAAAGGAGCTATTGAATATTAGCAAAATAAAATTCTGTAAAAATTTATAAGTTTTCTGGCTAGTTTTTTAGGAATTTTAGAAATCAAAAATGTTCTGGAATATTTAACTACTTACATATTGTATTTTTGTTGTTCAATTTTTAAAACATTTTCTTTTAATTTATTTGTTGATATATCGTAACAGTTATTTAAAAAATTAATTATAGGATCTAAATACAGTACTGTGTTAATGAATTTCTTTTATATAAAATAGTATACAAATGATGAAAATACTTTCATCCGAAGAACTTTCAATAGAATCTAAACAACCGGAGTTATTATTTTTTTTTTTAATCACTATGGTAGCTTTACTGTTAAACTATAATTAATTGTAATCAATTGAAAGCCATTCAATTGATAACTTTTTCATTCATTCAAGATAAGGACAAAATTGAAATCAAAAAGCTGTCGAGCTTCACTGGATATGTATAAAAACGATTTATATCGTTACAACTATTATCAAAATTTCTGAAAAATGTCGTTCTTATCTGCTGTTTATTATTTTCGGATAATAATGAATAATATATAAACACAAATACGATATTCTATTAGTATTCCCTGGATGTTAAAAGATTAGATGTCTGACAAAAGTCATCAATTTAATATTCTTAAACCGTTAAAAAAAAAACACTAACTTGCAAGTTGTAATTCATGCAGGAATGTAAAACGTTTAAAATTAACGTACAGTATTACTTTCAACGAAAACTTTAGGATTATGTACAACAGTTCAAAGTTTAAAAGATTAATAATTGTTAGGATACAGTCATTAAGTTTAGTAAAATAGTGATTCCGTTATCTAGATTTTCTTTTTTGATATAAAGGCAAATATAGGCAGAAGAGAGCGAGAAACTATGTTGACCAAGACATAAAAACAGTTATGATCCGGGTGCGAGAAAAATTGCGTTTAGTCTGATACGACCTTGGTGAATAATGAGGGAGGGCCTCCTCCAATTAAACTATAGGCTGTGACGTTCAGTCAGAAATTATAATTGTGACCCTACACTGCCCATCACGTTCGTGTCTTGGCAAACATAACCTTTGGGTATGTTGGACCGACGCGATAATCCTATATTTTGACTACACACTTGTCTAATCTCTCCCTATTAGACTTCTTTCTTGGAGACATATAAAGAATTAACATGTACAACTGAATAAGCTACATTTACAGATTTGAATATCATTCTATGAGTAGATTCTGTTAGAAGTCTCATACTATCTGTAATATGTTGAATTGTATACAGTTTTCGCTCCGAAGATGATTACTTTTAACACGATTTATTTCCGAATAAAATTAAAAGCTGTAAATTTTTTTGTATAATACTTTCTTACAGAAAATTTTTCGATCTTTAACCATTTATAAATTCTAAGTTGATAGTTTTTGTAGGTTTCCTAAATTAATTCCAATCCTTTCTCTGAATCCTGTTTTGAATAATAAATCTTTAAATATATTTTTAGTCATAATCAATCCTTTCGATAATTGATTCAATATTTTATGAAGTTTAAACTTTCCACATACGAATGAATAAAGTTCGCTAATGGAAGTTAAATTATTATTTTTGGAAAACTGCAAGAAGAAACTGCCACTACAATTTAAAAATAACGAATTACAATAATCAGCATATCGGCTCATAATCTTCAAATTCTAACTTGGAGTAGCGGCATAATAGTTATGTTAAAAAGTTCCGCCTAACCCAACGTGTTTATATTAATTCTGATGATTATAATCTTGATAAAAAAACAATAATAAAATTTATTTATTGTCTACTTCAGAAAATTTTTTTCTTTAAATAACCTCTGAAATTTTATATATTTCACGAATTTAAATCTATTAATATGTAATTTTATTGCATGATCGAATGTTCGAGTTTAAATAAAATTTGATAGATTTTAATAAGCATAAAAATAAAATCATTCAAAAATTACTTAAAACTGGGATTTCTAAGAATAATCTTTTTTTATGAAACTAAACTTAGCATTAAACGCCTGAGCAAATGCAATGAATTGATGTATGTATATTTATAATGTTTTCCTTTGAGCATACTCCTTTCTCGAATCATTCCACAATAGGTTTTTTTTTTTTTTTGTTGTATAGTCCGTTCTGAAAACTATATAAATATATTATATTTATGCTTCGAATGTTTTCTCAATATCATTTTAAATTTTATAAATATGTTTAATATTTATATATCTTTAAAGGTTTATTAAGTTACATTTAAACTGTTGAAATTTCCAGGAAGGGACACTATTTAGAAGATAATGAATATGCTGTACTTTTGAGAATAAATGGAAAGAAAAACTTGAGATTGAAATAAATTATGTTTTATTATTATTAAATATATTGTATAAGAACATTTACAGTTAATTTAACGAACTGATCCAAGACATGCCAACTAACAGCAAGTTTAAAAGTTTTGTTGAAAGATTAAGTTAGTCTTACTAATACAGTAATATGTAAAAGTTACAGAAAAAATTATAAAAGTATATTTGAGTTCCACTTCAGTTTGGAAAAAAAAAGGAATTTGGCAGAAAGATATCGGGAGAATGGGAATTTAACGCAATGCTATTACAAAGAGTTTGGATATTTTTCTAAAAATTTTGATAATTGCATAAATACAAATCATTTTATGTATATCAGGAACTGATATCATCTCTATAGATTTTAATTTAGATCTGATTTTTCGAATAAATAAGTTAGCATTGAATGTGTCTCAAAAACTATTAAGTTAGAAATGTGGCAGTTATTATATGCTATATCTTCGATTTAATCAAATAATAATATATTTAACTTCTATTAAAAATTCTTTGGAGTTGCAGTGAACTTTAATTAATTCTGTATAACAAAACAGTTTTTAAATATACCTAAGACTTGTTTACGAATTTAATGTTACAAAATAGACATTTTTCCATAAATTAGCCATTTGTTGTAATGTTAGAATAATTAATTTGTTCTACGTAGTTTGCCATCTGTGAATTTTATCATGTTTTTTAGATGACGAAACTGTTAGCATCGTCATCTGTATCAATTGTATCTTATATATGAATTCATCAATCATTTTTTTTTTTTTTTGTATTTTAAAATTAGATTAATATTTTCAGTTTTTATCATATTCATAGTTATCATCATAAAATATAAAAAAAGAATTTAAAAGGAAAGGATTAAAAATTAGAAACTTTTGACTCGTATAATGAATTTTCATGAATCGGTACATAAATATTTCAAAAATATTTTCGGGTAATTCGTAAAAGATTTAAATATTTATTCAGTAGAGTGTTTTTTACAAACTTTATTTACAATTTACCTTTTTCAAAATTTCCAAATCTTTTTGAAGATATAAAGCACAGTAATCAAATTTAGAATGATCGTCGTTGCTCTTATCTATTTCGCGTATTTATAATAATAACTTGAAATTTTTCATAATGATAAAATATCTATTAGGTAAAATATTTATATACTGTGTTATGTTTATTAAATTTTCACTTGAATGAAAACCTGATAACAATTGCATAAAATAAAAATAATTCTTAAAAAAATTTAATAAATTTCATAATCCCAGGATCAAATAAAATTTTATAAAATAAAATACTGTACTGAGTTTAATAATAATAATTTCCAGATTCTTTTATCAATTCGGCATTCAATTAATTCGAATTTTAGATGTTTTCTGCTTAAAATTTATTCTTTAACTGCATTATCCAAAGCTTCTAAGTTAATGAATACGCCCTCTCAACTCTTATAAAATGAACTTAATTTATCCATTTCGTATAGTCTATGTATTTTACAGCTTACATAGTATTACCATTCGATAATGCGATAAATATGGACAAAGAACTCGCTAGGGAACATTAAATCAATTCAGTAGAGGGAAGAGAGCCGCGATCGTATGATTAAGTCTAGACTTTGCTTTAGACTAAACCAGTTTACTCCAATCTCATTATATATTTAAAGTGTGTACGTATATAAATATTACATATGTTTTAAGTATCATTTTCACGTTCAACGATCACGATCGAAAGAGCTGCGAGGGCAAAAATTGACATTTCCTCTTTACATTCGCTATCCACACCTCTATATATTTTAGCCATTTCCTTCCCTTAAAGAAAAAAAACAAGTTTGTTAAAAACAAAAGCTAACAGACGCATTCTGATTATGGGCAATACAAAAGAAGAATGGAGAAAATTAATGCGAACAATTATTAGCTGTCTAAATGCCGCTCTATCCTACGCAAAGTGATTAATGTAAGGATTCTCCACCAGGGAGAAAAGAGCGGTCAAAATGTGACGTCACGAATCGTGCAGCGGACGATCCCTCTTTAGTTGCGAAGATCATATTACTGACTTGACAACGTATTCAATAAATTATATTACTGCCTTTTAAAGCTATGTCATTATTAATTACGATGTTTTTTCCGATTTACTTCTCCGCCCTGTAGTCACGTTTGCTCGCTTATCTTGCACCGATCTGGCTTAGCGAAGCTTGTCATCGGTAGAACAACCTTTTAAAATTGAGGTTACGACCTTTTTTTTAGAGGTAAAGCAAATACTGGGAGGCGTCGACCATACTTTTGTTATGGAGAAGACGACTTTCGCCACTTCACCTTCAACGTGATCGCCAATTCGCCAGTTTAAGTTACAAGAATGCGAGTTTGTTAAACTATATATCCTTCTTTTTTCTAGATAGTAGCTAATTAATCGATTATTAAATGCTACTTTTTATTAATTATAAATTGTCTTCATGAAGAGTTTGAAACATTAAAATATTTAGAAAAGCATCTTCCAATTGAAAGTATTCTCTCATTCGATCGTTGAATACCATTAATAATTTTCAAATATGTGTTTTAATGCTGTAGTGCATAATGCAATGATTACAATAAAATATAAAGAATACAGTATAATTTAAATAAGAGTACATTTCTAACATCAATAGTAATCTCCTCACGCATCCTTTATAAATATTGAAAACTAGTAACATAGGCCTACTAGTGTTGCGAGTTCTGAATTTTCAATACCAGATATGGCATGAGAGCTGGATAGATATGTCGGTATGATATCAGTAGGAATAAAAATATAACATCCCAACATTTGATATGACTAAGTATAGATTAACTTTGTAGAAAAAAAGCATTCCAAAATAGGCTCTGTCAGAAGAAAAAAGCACCTGCCGTAAACTTAAACGAGTAGATATGGGCGTGACTGGATAGATGGATGCAATGTATAGGACTCCCAACGTTTAGCCCCTTAATTTGAATACAAGTTTAAGAAGTAAGAGAGTTTAAATTATATAAATCTTTATAATTTAACGACTTTAAAATAATAATTATAATTAATAACGTAGAGTATAGGAGAAATAGGATATTTTAAATAGGCCTACTGTATTTAAATTTTAGTAATTTTCAAAATTAGATTATCGTTTACAAATTATTTTCTTTTTACTAATTTTACAGTAGGCCTTTAATAAAACTTTCGAGAAGAATAAGCCTTTGTGCTATTGTTCTCTAAACTTTCGTATTATGAAAATAAATTATCTTTATTGATTATTTACACATTCAATAGTGTTTTTTAGATTTCTTTACCATCTGCTTTCCGTATTCTCCATATTCCATGAATATTTTTTATTTTAGAATTTCGATTGATTGCTAATTAATATACAGTTTAATTTTATTTAGGTCACATTAGTTTATTAAATATTAATATTTTATAATATATGTCGTGCTATTTTTAAATTACATTTAAAATTAAGTAATAACTATCGCACAGTTTTAAAACCTCAAATAAACAAACGACTTGTTGGTTGTATAGATCAACCAAATTCCACAATTCACTTCTGATATCAATAATCTAATATCAGAATTCTAATAAAAATAACTTTCGACTTTCTATATCGAGGACTTCTTGATAACGTATTTCGCCAAATTATGTTTTTTTTTTATGCTTATATTTGTCAAGCGTGATTACTATAGCTTCGTACAGTACTTATTTACGTAGAACGTTTTTGCTAATTTCATAATTGGCCTCTGACCATTTATCTTTGGCCTCTCGACCGTACGTTAAATGTAATCGTGGCTCTTTTCGCACGTGACGTCAGAGTCAATTCACGAGATATGTGACGGGCGGTTGACTCGCCAGCATCAAGTCGGAGGTGAATTATTCAGCCAATGACGCCTCCTCTTGTTTCTCAGCAGCGTTCATTGGTTTTCGGCGATGTAGCCGGAATCGAGAAGTTTGAAATTTTTACAACTGCCAAAAGACACACTGCAATTGCTATAATCGCTTGAATGGTCGAAAACAATCAAAAATATCGCTTGTCTACTTCGATGTGAAGCGTTTAATTCGATATTTAATATATTATTATATGTTGTATACGTATTTTAATTTATTTTTAACAGTCTGGAAGGACGAGCTAAATATTTTTGTGTTGACAGAAAAATATTGTTGCAGATTATTGACAAATATTTTAAGAATAAAATAAGGTTAAACTTTTAAAAAATCTTATATTATCCTGATATTTTTTGGCTTTATTTTTAAAATGTTGAAAGTTGTCGAAAATTAATCTTTAAAAATAACTAAAATTTGTAAATTGGTTTATATGAAAAAAATAATAATAAATGCTTGAATTGCAATTAAAGAGTATTATTTTGATCAATAAATATATTCTAAAACATCTAAGGTTATTTTGCTATCAAATATTATAAAATAATTATTATTAAAAGTAATCGGCGATATAAATGTTTATTCGAAAACCATCAATATATATTTCTGTTTACGTGAAATTAAATTTTGGATTATGTGGATAAAAATATTAAGGTATTCAGTAGTAGACGAATTTTAGAAGAGCGAGTGAACAAAAAAAAAAAAAAAGAAAACAGAGTTATTGTTGGAGCAAAAATAATTTTCGGTTACGGAATTTAAATTTTCTAAACATTGGATAACGCCCCAAGATTTGTTGTTCCGAAGAAATAGAATATTCTTCTTTACAGGTTTTGCGGTTTCAACCACAACATAATAAAGGGAAGGCGTTTTCCATTTTTCCCCCAAGACGTCTCATTCACTTTTCCAAATGGAATCGGGTTTCCTACAATAGGCCACCATGCAAAGTCGAATAATTGGTTCGCCATCTTATTTCGATTCGCATCCTCTCTTCTCATCGTGCATTTTGATCTTAATCTTAATTCTTATCTGACTTTATAACGTTTAGCATCCATTACTCCTTTATATGTAATTATATTAATGCAATTCGTTCGATTTTTATCGACACATTCGCGTGAACTTGATCACGAAAGAGCGAATATAAATTTGTTCAAGAATTCAATAATAATAAATAGTCTATAAGGATAATCGGATGCGCGTAATTTGAGATTAATAATATAAATATTTAAACTAAAATCGATTTATTTATTAATAGGGCGTTGCTAAATTTACAATACCTAGCTTATTTGTGAATTTATCGACATATTGATGATTTTCTCTGCCAGTTTTCTTCCTAAAAAAACTCTGACCATACGTTTTAAGTTCCTAAGAAAACGTATAATATATTAAATGAGAAACATTATTTCTCATTTAATATATTATATATTAATTAATACACGAATGGCAACTAGCATTAAGTCGATATATTTTAATTTAATAATAAATAAATATTGATATACTGCATTTTTAGTGAAATGAATACTGTAATTACTAAATATTATATGGATTGCTTTACTTTAAAAGCTAAAGAAATTTCTAAATAATTTACTCGATAATGTTAATTATTCGAATATTAAAAGAGCAAAAATTAACTTGCTATCTGTAATTAATTTTTAGAGATGGTGCTAAGTGTTCCTATATGTAGTGTACGTAACAGAATCTAAATTACGTGCATAATTTGCTTGCTGTTTAAACAGTAGTTCTCTTTCTCTCGTGGCTGCTACTCGATTTATTTTCTGTCTAGTATCTTGATTGTGCTATTGTTTGAAAGTTTATAAACAATAACATAATCAACGCACATGGCGTACAGTTTTTCCACATTTTTTCTTATAGGTTAGAATTTACATTCGTTGAACGATCCGTTCGGTTTTTTTCTGGTTTATCCGATTGAAAGATAGAACAGGAATTGGCTATTCATGCGAGAGTTTTTCTGGTTTTGGCCTTTAGTATCTTTACTAAAATTAGCTTGAAAGTGTTAGTTGCTTTTCGAAAAATACAAATATTATAATGATTAAGTCATCATAACTCGTATCTGTCGCCGCCTGATCATATTTTTCTTCCTGAGCATTTTCGAACAGTTTTATTGTTTGATAAGGTTTTTAAATAAATATTTCTTTGTTATTTATTATTTTAAATTTAAATCACATCAGTCTTTGCCTGTAAACACATTGCAATTTTTCCGATTACATTTTGTAACCAGGTGCGTTTCTATCTATACAGATATTACTGAATGTGAAAATACTGTTAACTGTCACAAAAGGTTGAAATTAAATTGGAAATTATGGAAAATAACTATTCATTCTATTGTTGTTATTTTTGATGTTGGACTATACGACAGCTGGTACAAGATGGTCTACTTGTATGCAATTTGCTATAATTATAGCAGATACTGAAATTCTGTTATACTGTTTACAAATTATTAAATTTATTTAAGACGCAAATCGAATTTTACAAAGTAATTTTGTATTTATTAAACTTAAAATTTGCTTCAGTAAAGTTACGTGTGTTGTTTCGCTGTTACTCGCACTTAACGAATTTAACTTTTGTACGAAAAATAAAACAAAAAAGCAAAAAAAAAAATGTTTTATTTATTCGAACATAATCGATTGTGCCAACATAATCACTCTTCATTATTCTCTAATCATTTTCGGCCTATTTTGTTTGGCTGAAAAGTTATCATTAGCGATCCTTTGTTCCACTTATAATACGTTTATTTTTGTAGATTAACGAAAACAGTTATTTTCGAGTCGCTTTTTTTCGTTTCAATTTTAATAGAACCTTTTAAAGATTTAAAAAAAATACGGATTTTTAAATTGTGCCTATAATCATTGTAATTATAAAGTTGACTGGAATTAAAAATCTATGGTTTACGTTGCCCATTTAATAATCCAAACAATAAAATGTTTGATTTTATCGAAAATTTTATTTTACTTTTTATTAATACATAAAAAATACAATATGCTAATGTTTATTTTTATATATATTAACTATAATAACTCTAGAGGGTCTGATAATCAAACGATCCAACAAGCCAAACAGATGACGACATCCAACTTAGTCCAAATTATATTAAAATTATTAAATTATGATAATTAATTCTAAATTGTTTCCACTAGGGGGCTTTTGACTTGTTGGATCGTTTGGTGGGTTTAAGTAAACATTATATGTTTATTTTAGAGTAAAACATAATAATGATTTTTTATTAAAAAGTCATTTGGATTATTTACAAGTAGACTAAATTTAAAGAAGTGTACAAGTTCAACTTTAAAAAAATAAATTTATTGAATTTCTTATGATTAAAATAGATGAATTGGTGATCGCTTTTTATAAGCAGTGAAATCGTGAGGTTGGCTATCTCTTACCAACCTATCTCTTTCCGTATCAGATACGGAAATGCAGTTTCCTTAGTTATTTAATAAATTTATTAAAAAAAAAAAAAATGTAAAAATTCAATTAATTCTTGAAAGAACAGAATATACACAACCATTTGATGAAAATTTTTATTAGTAAAAATTCTATACAATATATTTTGATTTTTTATTTTTAAAACTGTAATTTTTCTACATCGTTGACGTAATCTGTAGGATTACACAACGCTCACACTTCAATGAAATCACAATCTTGCAATGAAATATTAGTATTTTGCATTATTCGCAGACTGTTTAACACAAAATTCTTTTACAAAGCTAATCTCTAACACGAGCACTGCTCCAAATTTCATTGTCAAGAAAGGCGTAAAGCAACAACAAGGATTGTAAAATCGAAAGGATTTGTCCCCTTTCAATGCAAAAGTCGCCAAACAATTAGGTTAACAATAGAAACGGTTCGATTGTGTCGCCGATCCCTATGTGACCAAACACAAACGTTCTTACATTTCAACAAACTCTTTTCTGGCCACATCGCTATACACATTATTGACAAACCTTTCACTGAAGGCAATTTACTACGAGATAACACAACGCCGAACTTTCTATACAAACCTGCTATCTTCTCCTTAACAATGTATCATGTTCTTACACAACAAATGGTACCCCCCATGTACACTTCACGGACCAGACATAAAGTACCGTCTATATAATAACAGAACATCCAAGCGAGTAAGGGACAGTTACTAAGCCATTTCTACAATCGTCACTAACAAAATTTTTCACTATCACTGAAGGAGCGATCAGGAATTTTCTTTTTTTTTATTTTCTTTCTCCCTACTCTGCCACTTTTATTGCATTTCGTTTATCACCATCTTTAGTAAGATTCTGCTCGTATTGTGCTGACACATGAGTTGTTGCGGAGAACCTACAGAATACACCAGACTATTAAGGCTGAAAAATGTTTTTATATTTCCCGTTCCTTTTCAACCTGTGGAGAGGAAGATCTCGTAGTCCTTCTGTCCCGGGGCTACCCATACAAACTGACCACAAACTGCAGCAAAGAACCGATATCTTCTTTAATTTATATTTCTACGTCATGTAGCATAGACTGTCGCACTTCATAGCCCTAGACCGTTCTTTTTCTGGCCCTCCAACTAGCTGGGATCAATGTGTAAACTTGATGATGAATGATCCGATTTCGTATCAATACTTAATATGTCTTTTTCTAGGATCTTTATGTAAAGTAAGGGTTTTTAAATTATTTATGTTTAGTTGCAGCATTGTTTCCTTTCATTGTGCCTTTAAAAATTACTCGAGGAATAACGAAATATGTTTGTATCGTTTGTCTGCCAGATAAATGATGTTTTGTATTTATTGATAGGAGAAAAGGAATATCCAAACTCTATTGCCATTATTCGAAAACTATATTTTAAATAATAATAATAATAGTCATAATAATAACAGAATAACGCATTCCAACAAATAAAAAGAAAATCACTAAAATTCATGAATTTCTTTTTGTTAAAAAGTGTCTAAAATTTAGTTTTTAAAATTAAAAATATTATTTCATGTAGATTAATCTCTTATAGAATGCAATATAAATCACATCCAAAAAGTCTGATTTATTAGTCCATATTATATTTCGAATTGATGTTTTTGATATCATTTTCACAATAGCAAAATGAATAGAAATGAAGAGATGTGCAGAATTATCAATGCATGATAACAGCGACATCTTAATCTCAGACTATTGTTATTTTTTGTATTTCAGTGCATTATAAAAAATTATCAGCAAGTTGATAACGCACGAATTCTGTTTGCTGTATGCTTCCTTAACTATAATTTCGAACATTTTCTCGTGCTTCACGAATGTCAATGAGTTTTTCAAACTTTGAGATATAATTTCATTCTAATATTAAAAATATATTTTGATTTATATAAATTTTAATGCCATATTTTCTTTCTTATTGAAATTATGTTTTCATTATTTATCTATTGTTTTATAAATTCGAAATAAACGATTATAGACTTACAAAGCAAGTCTATTACTTCTTTAATAATAAGAAATATGAATTATTTTCTTCCGTCCGATGTTTCTTAATTTTCCTCTAACTTTTAAACTGTTTGGTTTTTTTAGGTTTTTTTAAATAAGTACCATCAGATAAACTAAATGTTTAAATTTTAAAAATATGGTTTATAATTTCACCTACATTGCATCTAGCCAAAATCTAACCAAACTAAAAAATATAATAAATCTTTCATTTATGCAAATCTTCACTTTTCGTTTTATTCGCTATTCAATAATAAAAAATTTTCCTGTAAGCATTTTTACGAATTTAAATTTGATTATAAAACTCAACATTATACAATAGTTTAAAATTTTATATAATTTCCAGCAGTGAAAATAATTAGATTTATAACAATTTATTAATTGATAAGATAAATCAATTATTATAACAAAACTTGTTTAAAAAATATGCAAACAATCTTTTTGAATTACAACAATATGCTTAAATTCATGAGTTAAATATAAACTTGTCTTTCAAACTTCGGCAATTTTTCATCGCTCCAGAATCGTTCGATAATTGAAGACAAAATAAAAGAGTGAATTTAAAGCTCTGATTTCTGATATTTATTTGTTAATCTCTAATTACAACATCAAGTTATCACTATTTTCAGCTTACTGTACTGGTTAGCAGCAGGTCTATCCTATTCATTGGAGAATTGACTGATTCATTTTGCTCGTATTCTGATTTTTGTTTTTATTAATATAGTATTTTCCAAAAAATTTGGCAATTAAATTTTTTAGAAAAAATAGCTTGACTATGAACAGTCAAAACTATATATGTTCAGACAAGACAGAAATAAATTCCCCTCCAAAAATTATATTTGTTCTTTCAAATTAAAAATTCTGGAATATAAATTATAGATTTTAAAACTAATTTTTTTATATATATAAAATTAATTTTTTTAATTTTATCAATATTTAAATCGATATCCGACTTAAATAAAGTCGAAAGTTTAAATATAGTCGAATCAGAGAGTTATCCTTTCCTAAAGCTCTTTTCACACTGCCAACGACAACGACCAGTCTCTGTCGCTTCGTCAAGGTGGTTTATATGTTCGCATTTGTTTCTGTTAGTCGTTGTCATCATGAAACAGTCGGCGTCGCTAGTAGTTTTGATCCTGACCGAGACTCAAGATTTAGTCGTTGTCGTTCTACTTCGACCAATCAGGAAGAAGCATTTTTATTAAGTAAAATGGAGGAAATTTTGATTTCGGCCGTACGAGAGAGAGCTTAGCAATATGATGCTTCTCGTAAGGATTATTGGGATTTATTTCAAAAAAACAACAGCTAGAAGAAGATTGCTTTTCTATTGCAATTCCTTGGAATAATTTTTTTTTCTTAATGTATGAAATAATGAATGTAAGCCTAAATTAATTAAAAGTTTATTAGACAGGGAAACTCTTAAATTTTACGTGAAATACAGATTATAAGCAATTAAATGCTCATAAAATTGTTATTTTTCTACATAATAAATTTATTTCAGTGCTCGATATAAATTACCATAGTCTTCTTCGAACAAATGTGAACAGCTAAGCGATAAGTGAAAATAAGTTTTTGTCTTCGATTGTTTGCCTTTAATCTTTGGTCGTTATCGTTGGCAGTGTGAAACGAGCCTAAGGAGCGACGGATATCAAGTAGTATAACATTTAGAATTTTTATAAAATTATCATAAGTCAGCATAAAATGAGATGATGATACCGCTAACTATAGTATATGTCCTATTAATGAAAGAATTTTTTTCCATTAAAAATAGAGCATTTTTATTTTATAATTTGTTTAAGTAAAGAACCGAAATATCTGAGGTCTTAAAAATTCAAAATTATTGTCAAATCATTAAATTTTTGAAATAAATTTTAAAATTATTTTAAGCACGTTTTAAGCAGTTTTAATGTACACACAACTATAAAATAATATTTTTATCATTAAAAAAGAGAGGCGAATTTTTAAATATTAAAAATTAATTTAACTCTTGGAACTATTTTAATCAATTTTCTTGGCTATCATCTAATGTACGATTGTATTGATATCTTTTAAACTGAAATAAAGAAACCATTTTTTATTCGTTTTGCAAAATTTTAACAAAGCTTAAATAATAATAAACTGTCTGGGATCATTATTAAAGCTGAATGAAAGTTCATTTATTATAACTGACAAAATCAACTCCTTTTCGAATTAACATTGCTTTTCCGTTTATTTTTACTTGAAAATTATATCTTGGCCAGTAGCGGACTAAAGCAATTCAAGGATCTAGGTTTAATATATTTTAGAAGCCTGTAACTATTTTAACTTCTATATATAATTTGTATAAGGTTATTCGTATACAAAAGTTAAAATATGTAGAATATATACTGTATATATGTAAAATTTATAACGTTATATGCAGAATTGAATATTATTTTTTAATTTTCACTTTTCATATTTAATATTGAAATTCTTAATGCTGTATACGTGAAGCCCTATTGAGCACTGAATAATTCGAAGCTGACTTTGGAAGAGAAGAAATATAATATTCGAAATAATTCCTTGAATTCAATTAGGATTAATTTCAAATTTTTTGGTAAACGTATAGTAGTATAGTAAATTTTAAAAATTGACTTTTATAATTTAAGAAAGATCTAAATATAATAAATGAACAAGTACCCAATAAATTTATTTATATAAATACAGTAATATTTATTATGTAAAACTACAAATTTCTGGAAAGAAAATAAACAAGGCAGAAAAAAAAATTGTATGCTATTTCTTAACATAATTACGATGTTAAAAGTTATTTTTCGATCAAACATAGATTCAAATTAGCATCGATAAATTTAATTTTTAAATTGCCAGATAAGCATTAAATTTTGAAGATAAATTTAATATTATTCAATATCTATACTTTGTGTTAAGTTTTATACGATTTTTCTATGTTATAGTTTAAATAAATTTAACTTAATTATTAAATATATGTTACAAATATATCTATGAGTTAAATACAAAAAGATTTAATGGATCAATACTTTAATTAAAAATAAAATCTTCTAAGATAAATTTACTGTACTTGAATTAATTCATTTTAAAATTGAAAATTTTCATACGTTCTTATTACAACGAAAAAATAATAGTCTTTTAAAACATTTACTAATTAATTATTATAGATTGGAAGATGTATAGCAGTAATATATTCTCAAAAGTTTGCTTAGTGACAATAGGATAGAAAATAATTTCCTTAACAATAATGCAGTTTACAGGAATATTCAATTGGAGGGTTTAAAGTGTTTCTGGACAATCACGGGCAGCAATTAATTGTTAATTCTTATCCCATTTCTATTCATTTACCTTCTTGGTAGTAATCCTCTTCAGTCTTTCATTAAGTTTAAGAATTTTGAAATCGTGTTTTGTGATCTATAAGACTTCTTTGTTGCAACTTACAAAACTTTTGTAATAAATTTATCCCGATTGTTTTCTATTTTAGTTTCTACACAATCTTTTCTAATATAGGATTAGTGTTTCATTGCGGCATTCAAATAACAGGTAAAATTACTCTTATATAAAAAAAGAAATTAAATAAAAAAGTTATTTTTAAATTTTCTTCTAAATATGTATATTTAAAAGCGAATAAGATTAGTCATAAAATTCATTGTTGAAATAGTTTTTATATTGTTATTCAAGTGTAAAGTTTTGAAAAAATATTTATATTTGAATAAAAATAGTTAAGAAAATATGATTTTACGATTGATTTTCTTTCAGAAAAATGTAATGTAATGTAACTAGCTTTAATTTGATGATGATTTATTATTTAATATTTAATTTTAAATCATTTATCTTTTCTAGGAAAGATCTATTTTCACATCTTTTTATGCTGATTTTTTTCAATCGTTTGTGTGAAATCAAATATTGTCTTATAGTTTCTGATATCATCTTTAGTATACTGCTAACAAAAGCCGGAATTACCTATTTAGAGACTGGAAACACAATTCGAGTCGGTGAGCGCATTATAAAATATATTAAAGATATATTTTATTTAGATTCTCATTATCATCATCATCAGCATTTCTTATTTCATCCACTGCTGGATATATATGCCTCCTTCTTTTGTTTCCAGATGTACCTTTCTTGCGCAATCTGCATCCACTGGGAACCAATTACTTTTCTTGTTTAGGTTCTAGTTAATACTTACTATACATAAAATCCAATTCTAATGCCAGTCATAATTTCAACTCTGCTTTTATAAAGATTTGATTACAGAATAAATATAGAATTAAAAGTCATTAATGTAATGTGTTTTTTATTTTTTTATATTTATAATATATTCTATATAACTTATTTTTATTCAGAATACTAATTTATTTTCCTGAAGGATTCAAATTTCCAATATTTTGTTTATATTCTTATATCTTTTATGGCATCATTATATTTATTTTATAAAGTTATTAAGAAATTCAAAAGATGTGTTTCTATCTTATTTAGTAATAAATTCGAGATATATGCACTTAACTCTGATCACACGTTAAAGAATTTTTTAATTTAAATATTTAAAATTTTAAATAATATTTGCGTTTCATTCTACTTTTATTAAACCTACTTTAGATAACTAAAGGCAACGTTTTCCAATCTATATAAACTTCCGTCCCTTAGTGATCTTTTTAATAGGCCTACTAATGTCATGACAAACATTTTTATCCGTACTTCCTTATGGAATTATAAACTATTGTTTCTTTCGTAATATTCCCCTATTTTTCAAATGTCGTTTAAAAATAATCGTTTCATACTATTTAATTAATATTATCAATATTAAATTAAAATATAGTAAGTTAATTGGATTGGCGTTTAATAATGGTCAAAAATCTCGCTTTATGAACTTCAAAAATTGATTAAATTAATTTGATATTCCAAATTTTTAGGCTCAAAAAGAATTAATAACGATCGATACAGAAAAGCAAAGAGATAGCCTGCGAGTTTGGGTTTTAAATTCGTAAGTAGGCTATTATTAATTGTTTTATATAAAGATAATCAAATAGTACAATTACTGTTATCGGTTTAAATAGTAACATGCAGTGCAGGAAAAATTATTTAGTTTTTCTTCAGTTATTTAATATTACCATTATAATTTTGCTATCAATATTCTTAATTTTTTTAAAAGAGGTAGTTTTTTCATTAATATAATCAATTATTGGGTTAAATTATATATACAGTACCTGTATCTATATTTTCAAAAAAACCTTTTAAAATATTCAATTATCTATCGAACTAAAACAATCATAATTTGTAAATTGAAGCATGTTTTAAAATATAATAATATTTTTCTTCATTTCTAATTCATATTTAAGCATTCAATATGCTGAAATGCATAAACTTACTATCATATAAAATTTTTAAATTATAAGGTAAATGTGGGCAAACGGACATCATTTAAGAAAATTATATAATAGTATAATTATATGATAGTAATATGTAATTGTCCATTTTAATATCTTAAAATGGACAATTACATATTACAAGTATGTTATATATTGTGTGTATATATATATAAATTATATGTATATGCTTATTTTTCGCCAAATGAGTCCATTGAAATGTTAAAGGAACTTGTAATTCAAGTTCCTTTAACATTAAAAAGTTATCAGGCAAGAAGAAATTTTCATTTAAACTCGCAATGAACTAAAATTTATGTTTTAGTAATTAAAGATTTTATATTTAATCGTAGTTTCAAAAATATTATGCTTAGTGGCTTGATAACTTAAAAGCCTTTCCAATCGTTCCAATCGTGCTGCTGCCATTTATTTTTTAGTTTTGTAACTTTAAAGCGCAAAATTGTTGGTGGGGCAACGGACACATCTCTGTGAGGGTAAAAGGACACGTGTGTTTTTTGCTATTTAAAGCTTAAAATA
>WUQG02052283.1:0-10275 GCA_011317285.2 Androctonus mauritanicus | reverse complement strand
TTTCTTGCGACAAATTTTTTCTGCGATAAATTTTCTCTGCGATGAATTTTCCTGCGATGAATTTTCCCCGCGATGAATTTTCTGCGATGAATTTTCCGCGATGAAGTTTCTTGCGATGAATTTTCTGCGATGAATTTTCCGGATCCGCCGAGTGGTAACGCTGTCCGCGTGCCATGCAGGAGGACCCGGGCCTGGTAACTCCTGAAAAGTTTTTATGGGGTGCTGGGCCCGGCCCGGCGATCTCCGTTCTTCACTATCCGGCCCCCTCCATGGGTGTGGGTGCAGCCCGTGGTTGGAACTGGCCCCGCCTCTTAGTAATCTTTCTGATTGGAAAGGAGGGTAATATATGCAAAAAAAAAACACTCGAAAATATATATCATGGTGTCCAGGCTCGCCCCATCGATCCGCATCCTTCACTATCCCGGCTAATCTCTCCGCAGGCATGGGCAGCCTATGGAAGGGCTTGTTTCGCTTCGCCACACCGTGTTCTACTAGAATGGAAAGGTCATCTGTTGACAAAAAAATCTTAAAATACTAGAAATAGTCAGTTTGTTTTTTCACATAAGTTATTTTTTCAAAATTATGAAGATACTTAGATAGTATTGATAAATAACCTAAAATAAAAGATTTGATTTTTCCACTAATACATAAATACAAGTAATGCATTAATTATTTCAATTATGACAACCATAAATTGAAGCATGCATGTATTTTTTTATTTGTCTGAGATATTCTGAGAGTAATTTACAACAGCAAGGATATATATAAAATAATTTCACTTACAGGCCATAAAATAAATCAGTCTAATAATTATTGCAAGCAATCATCTCTTCCATTTTAACATATATATATATAACATAAAAATTATTGATGGTGGAGTGAGGTAAGTACGTAAAAGGAGTAAGTGCATTTACTGGTTCTTTTTATTATAAGAAAAAAATTATTCAAAAAAATTTCGTAATATTTACAAAATTTTTTTTTTTTTGAAAAAATTCGCTTACTTTATAATAAAATAATATCTTAATTTATAAACAAAATTAATTTGTATACATGTTCATATGTAACAATTCCAAATAACCAAGGCCCAATACGCTGATGCCAAATATATGGAATGATGCTGAAATAATTCATTTTAATACAGTTTCTAATTATCAATAGATGTTTTCCCATAAGCTCATCACATCACTTCCTTTAGTTTTCTCTTTAATTCTTTGATTTAGCCTTTCTTCCTGCTCTTTTGTAAAGTGATTTTTCCAATCTCCTATTATACCTTTTCTGATAAATTTGTCACTGGCAATACCACTTGTATTTGTTGATATATTAGCATTTTTCAAGAACTCAGACATATGTTTCCATCCAGAAGGTAATACATTCGAAGTAGAAAGAATATAATTATGTAAATCATTAAAAAAATCATTCGCGTGTTTGTTCATATATTCAAAACTACTATAATAAAGTACATCTTGTAATATTTTTGGATTTTCAACCAGATCCTTTTCGTATTCTTCACCTATGAATCTGGCTATCTTCAGGATTTCTTCTTTCGTATCACGTTTCAATCTTTCGTACGTTGTGAAATACACGTTTTCGTCATTTCTGTGTTCGTATCAGGAAATGAGATGATCGAAATAATCTCCATCTTCCGCTTCACCATTTACGAATACTTCAAAGAAGTCAGCAAATGTACCGTCTTGAAAATTATATGCTGGAAATTGCCTAGTGTGATGATAAAGTGAAACGCAACAATCTTTGGGATTTCTCGCAACGTAAATATATTTAGCGTGAGGATAAAATGGCGTCAAGTGAAGTGGTAGATGAAGTTTCAAAGCTCCTTTTGTTGTCATTAGATCCACTGCATCTGCACCCGTCATCTCTAAAAATGGAGTGTTTCTAAAAAAATCTATTGCATCTTCAAATGGTTTGCCCCTTCTAAGAATCAACATGACAATGTGTTGCATCCATGTGGTTCCACATTTCGGATAAGTTACAATAAACAAATCATTCGGTTTGGGTTTATATTGATAGCAGAGAGAAAAGCATCTTTAGAAAAAATTTTTGGTATATTAATGCCGTTCACTTCGACATAGTTAGGAACTTTTCTTCCAGCCATTTTATTCTTTCTGTACATGAAAATATATATATATAAATCTAAATGAACTGATTATTGTATAAGTACTTAATTGACAATTATATTGATAATTTCATACGGTCATAATTTCACATATCAATTAATATGATTAAATTAAGATCATGTAAGTGTGAATAGCGAAATATCTGATTACTATAAGAGATAATATTCATATTTCTCCGCTATTAAATTAATAAATTTACTTTCTAGTGTATTGCATATTAGAAAGAAAATTTCTAATGTACAATACCTACTTATTACTTACTAAATGTACAATACATCTAGTAAATAGGAAAATCGCACGTAGAGATTGGAGTGAGAATACGGTAGGGCCTACTATAGTTAAAGTTATTTAAGCATGAAAACGTGTAATTTTCATGCTTAAATGACTTTTTTGTAACGATTACTAGACTATAAAATGCGACAGTTTTTCTAAAAATACAGAAAATATCACTTACTATTAAGGAAGTTGTTATAAAAGATTTGTGTACTCACCTTCAACAGCTTTTTAGTAAGTGTAGAACGGCCACAAATAAAGTAACTGTACTTTCCAGTTAAGGTTGCTGCTGAAGAATGAAGATAAACGAAATTTTTATCATTAAATTTATCTGTAAAGTTCGAATGGAATCTAACAATCATATCTGGAAATATTTATCTGAAATGCATCTCTGAAGACTTTAAAATTTGTTATAAAGTACTAATGAAATTTTATATTTCAGTGTTATTTATTACCAAGATAATTATTTATTATAATAAAGTATAAATGGGTTTAAAATAATTTTAATAATAATTCTAGAGATGACACCCGATTAATCAAAAAAAATTCTTTTATGAAGACAACAACGAATTTTTTAATGACTGGTAATTCGGTACCTCTTTTAACCGGACGAAAATACGAGAGAAAATTAAAATTTGTATTACTTATACATCTACATATTTCAAAATAATTTATCATTAACGTATCGATTTACATCAATCTCTGGTTCTTTATAAATAACATTGGATCAAAGTATACTGGTGAAATTTTAGTAGATTATTACATTTATTGAAGATAGGCCATTCTTTAATCCGGCAAAACAGGTAATCCCTTTCTTGATGAGAATCGAGTTTATTTATCTATGGTAATTTTTCCGGATTAGAAGAGGTGCCGGATTAATGGTTGCAGAAAGTGTCCAGCGTGTTTTAAAATATTAAAGGAAATCAATATGCAACAGCAAATTTTCATTCATACGTAACTTAAGTTTAATGAAATGAATAGAGAATATTTTTTTTTTTTACCAAGAAGAGTAAAGCATAGTATTCGATTCGAATTTTAAAGTTTACTATACTATATAGAAACTATATAGTATGGTTATCTTTATATAGTAGTCTATATACTATGGATATGAAGATATCTATATAGAAACTATATAGATATCTTCATATAGACATATTAAATAAGTTTAATGATTACTAGCTTAATATGAATGCATGATCCAAACTTCATGTACACATATAACTTAATATGATTCAAACTTCATGTAGTACATATCAAGTGCTTCGTATAACTTTATCAGTTATACGAAGCATTTGATATATATTAACAACATGAAGTTTGGATCAGCATAGGATATTTACATATGCAGATCTTCATTTTAAAGCACGAAATTATTAATGTCATTCCCTATTTGATACATAGCTGAAAATGCATATTAACTAGAGAAGAAATATTTACATAACAACAACATATTAAAGCATATTTTTTTAGAAATCTATTTAAATAATAGCTACGTTACTCGAATAGCATGAAAATTATGGAAAATATACTACCATTATATTATTATTGTAAAATGAAGCAATTGCGTATGATTCTCTCACCTTATTTCTTGATATGAAGAACTTACACATACACTATAGAATGATATTGCTTTTCTGTTGATCGCATCTGAAAACGTCATACATTATGATAAATTTATTTATAAAATATACTTGCATAATCGACAGCTTTACGAATGTACGACTGTCGATTATGCAACTTCGATACAAACAAGATCTGTACACAAAAACATCTCTATCATCGTATCTCTAATTTTATTTTGTTTCTTAGGTAGAAACTATCATGTGCTACGAAGATCGATAATGGATCAGTCCAAAGATGATATAATTTCTGATCATTCTTTTTATCTGATAAGTTAGAGTATTGTATATAATTCTGGCATATATCTATATGGATGGTTAAAGGCTAAATTAATGTAATTTTATTAGGTTTTCTATCTTTGTCAAATTTTAAGTGGCAACAATCCGTCTGAACAGGGACGCATTTATAATATAAGGTGCGTTAGGCACAAACTGAAGCTTCACTCTCTATGGGCCGCATTTTAAATTCTTACTCCTCACAAACAACAATATAAAAAACAGCCCAGTTATAATTGCAAAATAAAATACTTATTTTTAAATATATAATTCGGAATTGAATTTGAAATAGCTTGTTATTTTTGGGCTTCATAATGATGTTCCGCCTAGGGCCTCCAAACGTATAAATGTGGGTCTGAAACTGTAGTCGAGTTAAACTTGTAGCTGAAAGATAAGAATGAATGGGCGGGACTGGATTCTTGAACATCCAGAAAGCGTAGAATCTATGTGGATCGTCCTATACCAGACTACTAGGTGAATATCTATATGAAGGATATGAAGCGATGCATGCCAATCAAATGTGTTTTGCTATGTGTACATTTAACTGTCTTTCATAAATAAAATAATATTTGTTATTCTTAAAATAACATTATTATACTGTACTGTTATTACAAAGTTTAAAAATATTTTTCATTGTTAAAATGTGCGACTAACTAATTCACTTCATAAATCCGGAATCTCAATCCGTAATTATTCCGGATTAACGGTATTTCACTCTATTTAAAAATGTATCAATTATGTAACTTTTTTCAATAATGATACACGTGCTCTATATTATAATCTTTTTAATTTTTTCTCATATTAAAAAAATCTCTTTAAGTTAATAATAATAATAAACAGAAAAAAAAAATAATTTCCATTCAGTATCCTTCAGATTATCGATGTATAAAAATAATTTATCGTTATTATATACAAAACAATAAGAATATTATCTGTCTGGACGACTGCTCTCGATAATAAGCAATTTTTTTTATCTCACTTTTATCCAGGACGTTAAAATAATTTTAAAACATCCTCATGGAAAATTCAAACTTTCGATAAAAAATTGCGCAATTTATAATTAAGATTTTATTTTACTCGATTCAAAAAAAAAAATCGATATTCTGCAGTATTCAATAAATGAATTTCTTTTCTGTCACGAAAGATGGCGTTACACGCTCACGCAACAGCGACCTTCAACCACTTCAACACAACAAGCAGGAAGGAGAACAGTCACGTCATTCATTATCGTTGCACGCCTAGTAACCAATTCTCGATACGAAAGGGTGAGTACACAAATATCTTATAATTCGTTGTCAACAGTAATCTAATACGCTTAATTGGTAATTTTTTATGATTTTTTAAAGGAAATTTAAGGCGTGATAATGGTTTACAAGCTATCGTGATAAGCGGTTGTAATTTACTACACTTCACACATCGTTTGCGATATTGCTACTTAAAATACCGCAGAGTAATGCGGTAGAGGTTGTGCATTTTAAAATTTAATATTTGTAATTTGATACAGGATAAGCGAGAATAATATTTTTCTTTTTATTAACGCTACGTATGTGATTCGATATCACACACGTGTATGACCTACCTGTAGTTGTATTAATCAATTAAACAAAAAAAAAACTAGCAATAGGAATAATTATCAACAAAAAAATATATAATAATTAATCGATTACATATTTATATATTTGTATAGGAAGATTAAAATGGCTGAAAGAAAAGTTCCTAATTACATCGAGGTCAGCGGTATTCTTGTACCAGGAACTTTTTCTAGAGAAGCCTGTCTGTCTGCTATCAATTATAAACCCAAACCGAACGATTTATTTATAGTAACTTATCCTAAATGTGGAACCACATGGATGCAACACATCGTCATGCTTATTCTCAGAAGAGGCAAACCGTTCGAAGACGGAATGGATTTTTTCAGAAACACGCCGTTTTTAGAGATGACAGGAGCTGATATTGTGGAAATGATGGAACCAAAGGGAGCTTTGAAACTGCACCTTCCCTTTCATCTGACTCCGTTTTATCCTCACGCTAAATACATTTACGTTGCGAGAAATCCGAAGGATTGCTGTGTTTCGCTTTATCATCACACTAAGAATTTTTCCTTGTATTATTTTCAAGATGCCACTTTCGAAGACTTCTTCCAATGTTTCGTGAAGGGTGAAGTGGAATTTGGCGATTATTTCGATCATCTCATTCCCTGGTACGAACACAGAAATGACGAAAACGTGTACTTCACAACGTACGAAAAATTAAAACGTGATACTAAAGAAGAAATCCTGAAGATAGCTAGATTCATTGGCGAAGAGTACGAGAAAGATCTTGTCGAAAATCCAAAAATATTACAAGACGTACTTTATTATAGCAGCTTTGATTATATGAAGAAACACGTGAACGACTATTTTAATGATTTATTCGATTATGTTAAAGACACCAACGATATCCTACCTTCTGGATGGAAACATATATCTGAATGCATTAAAAATGCACCTGAACCACCGAATACTGATGGCGTTGGCAACGATAAATTTGTTAGAAAAGGTATAATAGGGGATTGGAAAGGTCATTTTACAAAAGAGCAGGAAGAGAGACTAAACCAAAGAATTAAAGAGAAAACTAAAGGAAGTGATGTGATGAGTCTATGGGAAAACATCTAGTAAGAACGTATATTAAAAACAAATTATCTGAGCACCATTTTAGCAAATCTTTTGGATATTATTTAATCGGAACTATTATTATTGAATCACGAACTATATCAATTGGTAAACAAGAGGTGGATGGTCAGAATAATTTTTTAAATTCATAAGTCTAAAATCACTTTATATATCTTTGCTATTGTTAACTTTATAACACTAGTCTCAACAATTGTGAGAATACTAGCTTGTTGTAACATAAATATTTCAGTCTCATCTGCAATTGTGATAATGTGAAAATGAATTTTATAATTCTGGGAAAGTCTATTTCTGTTTAAAAAATGATTTAAAGGAGGGATAATTAAGGATGGATGTTTTGCCAGCATTTCTCTTATCATCGAAGTATACGCGATAATCTGACATACATGACATCAATATAGTAAATGCTTAGAGTCACATGAATTACTGCATCTCCTGGAAATCTTTGTAAACTACCAAATAAATTTGCTAACTTTATGCTTTACTTGTATTTTTCTTGATTTCTGCTGCCATTGTGATGTTGCTATCAAAATTTGAAAGCAGTATTGAATCTACGAGAGAGATTATAGTAATCCTATAGATTTAGTACTGCCTTCTGATGCTATCGTCAAGTAGAATTAGCTGAAGGAATTCTGATGACAACACAATATATTAACTGGGACCATTATTAAGGAAGGGCACATGTTTAATAAGTTTCTCGTCAATTACTGCACCAATTTTTTTGAATTTTTTGCTACATAAAGGAATATTAATGAGATAAACATAATTTTCAGACAGGATTAACGATTTACTGGAAGCAGAATAATAATGGATGCTATATATAGTTGAAATTATTCAATACAGTCAATACAATACTCCTTCGTACTGTAAACAAGAAATATTGATTAAATAAGTCTAAATAAAAATTTCTGTTGCAATAAAAATTATAGAACCTCAATATTTACAGTACTTATGGAATATATATTTTGCAAGTATAATGTACACAAAAATCCATATTAATCGTTTAAAATTCATCAAAAAAAAAATAATAATAATAATAATAATATACTATCTTGAATAAAGTTGATAATCAAAATAGTAACGATTTACTTGATGAATGTCTATTTAAACTATTAAAGTATTACCTATAAAATGATAGAAATTCAGTGCAATATAATATTATTACTTGCTATAACTTTTTTACAAATACAATAAATTCCCGCTAATCCGGTTATCTTGCTTAGAAGAGTTGATAGTGGAAAATCGGTATATTAGTTTTATATAAAAAAAAAATAATCAGTTATTTATCAGGACTTTTTACAAATACAGTAAACCCCCGATAATCCAGTTTCCTTATTTATAGATACAGTAAACTCCGGTTACCTTGCTTAGAAGAGTTGATCCGGTTACCTTACTTAGAAGAATTGATAGAGGAAAATCATATGCTACATTTTATAAAATAATAATAATAATAATAATCACTTATGACCTTTTATAAATACAATAAATTTCCGCTAATCCGGTTTACTTAGAAGAGTTGACAGTGGAAAACCAGCATGTTACTTTTATAAAAAAAAATAATCTGTCATTAATTATGAATTTTTACAAATACGATAAATTCCTACTAATCCGGTTACCTTTCTTAGAAGAGTTGATTGTAGAAAATCATATGCTACATTTTATAAAAAAAAAATAATCAGTTATTTATTATGACTTTTCACTGATAAAGTAAGTTTCCGTTAATCCAGTTTCAGCATCGAAATATCAAATAAATAAATATATCCCAGAAGAGATTATTTTAAATTTCTGAATCTTCTATGAATGAATAAATACATCGCTTTTTTTATGATTTTTAAATAAAGATTCTATAGTGATATATTTTTATTTATTTTTATCAGTAATAGGCCTACTATTATTATTAAAATTTCCATTTATTTGTATTTTAAATATATATATATACATATTACTAGGACGAAGCTAATCCGGATTAACTAGGACGAAGCTATATGGATGGTCTGAATGACAGTCCATCCATATAGCTTCGTCCTAGTTAATCCGGATTAGTGAGAGTTTACTGTATACATATATTATTTTATAGATTTCTTAATATTTTTCTTGACTATCTCTTGATACTTAGAGTACAAAAGCGAGCATATTAAAATAAATATTCAAACAAGAAATGCTTTCAATGTTAGTTTAAACTGAATATACTGTACAAATTCTGAAGAATATCAGGTTAAGAACTCTAGATATATTTATAATGGAATATAGACATATTTTATACTGTAAAAATTTTATGATGATAGAAAATAAAAAAATGTAAACAGGATAATGATGACAGTAGATTTATATGGATGGGATACAAATGGTACCATATATCCAGAGCGTGGCACCATTTTTATACAAAACAAAGTTATCTTAATTGTAAGAAATATATATTGTAAAATTTTTTTTTTGGATAAAAAAAATTATTATAATGGAGTCAGAATATATTTAAATGTCAAAACTTTGATTATCGTGCTATGCCATATTAGGATGATACAAAAAAAATCTAAAAATTGTTCTGCAAAATTTTTATCATCAAATGAATTTAACAGATAAAAAGTTTGGCGAATTTTTTAAATGAGAAGAAAATCCAAAATTTTAAAATGTTTGGTATCAAGATAATAATGATAAAAATGTTTGCTTCTTTACTTATGATAAGATGAAAAAATAGAACACAATTCCTAAAATTTATGTAATATATCAAAGGATAGAAAAAAATTATTCTGTGAGATTCTCAAAATTTGGAAAACAGTTCTGTTAGAATTGAAGATTTCAGAAAATCTTTTTATCATTGCGACCATTTAGTGACAATTCTATACAAAAGGCATATAGTTATAAAATTTCGAGGATATGAAAAAAAAAAAAAATTAATGAATCTATGGAAAGGACATAAAACTTTCCCAAAATAAAATTTTATTTTCGGTTAAATCGAAAGCTATACTCAAATCAATACTCGAAAAACGCTGACGAAATGGAACGTTTCTGAGGAATAAAATTCGTATGCGACTGAAAATTTCTCTTTAATAAAGACTTAAGGCTGTGACACACTGAAAGCGACGCGAAGCGAAGCATTAAAAAGCAACTTCGCGCGGTTACGCGCGTACAGTGTGTCTTGGTCTAGCTTTTCCCTTGCGGCTACTCGAGCTAACGCGCATTGCAACGCGACAGGAGATGAAAATATTGAACTTTGACCAATCAGCACGCGGAACAATACGGTGCGGCAAGACGCGAAGCAAGCAATCAACCAATAGAAACGAGTGTTTTATATACTTGGAAAATGGC
>WUQG02052272.1:0-10275 GCA_011317285.2 Androctonus mauritanicus | reverse complement strand
AATTTCATATACTCCTGGCATGGTAGCTGGGTCGTATTTGTCTTTGTCGGGCTTACTAGCTTACTGGACCTACTAGCTTAAATACTCGTCTTTAAGCTAGTCTGTTTTCTTACCAATGCATTAACCATGTATCAGCACTTTAGCTATAATAGTTATTTACGAACTCTGGACATAAAGTTACTCATCCATTAGGTTATTGCAAGTTCCGGGTAAAGGGTAACTTTGCACATTTTCTGTTTCTTATGTAGGAAACATAAGAAAAAAGAACCTTATTTTATTTCACTACCTAAAAAGTTTAATTTTTTAATTAATTAATTTAGTTTTTGCTCATGACATAATAGCAAAATGACATTAAATAAAGACCTACTGTATTTAAAGCATGCTGAATATATATATATTACACCCAAACACCGAAATTGCACAATGACTGAAAAAATAGTCACAATGCATTGTGGCCAATTCCAAATGACCAAACACAGTTACTCAACATTATTTCACTTTGTGGTCATCATGAGGCAATCACAAAGCATTGTGAGTGACTCCACCAAAACCAATACAAGTTCTGAGCATTTTAAAATGACCACAGATCATTCTAAAACAGATCAGAGCATGTGTTTGTAGAATACACTATGGAAAGCATCAGGACTCTTCTTTAGGTATCAACAAGATTTCATATGCCATTGCATAAGTTATTGTAATAATAATAAGTACAAATGTCAATGTCAAAAAGTTCTCTGCAATTCAAAATGTCATAGTAACAGTGCCTGTAAAGAATAAATGAATAATATATATTGCACTAAAAATAAACAGAAAAAAATTTTTATGAGAGGAGGGGCTTTTCAAATGATATTTATTTACAAAATTATTTTAATTTACAATTTTAATTTGATTGTTAATTTTTAATTTAACAAAAGAACGAGAAACAATTCTATCCTTATTTATCCATTACCTTTTTGAGTTTAATTATATAAATTTATTAGGATGTTATTTGTTACTGAATCTTCCTTTGTAAAAGTATATTCCAATAAGCACACTTACACAGTTATGGGTAATTCTTAACTTTATTACAGAATAAGAACAAGTGCTTTTGGCTATCTTACCCTTCTTAGAATCGTCTTGTTTGTTCTCCAAGGAGAACCTGAAGATGGTGTTAATGCCAAAAGCACTTGTTCTTATTCTGTAATAAAGTTAATAAGAATTACCCATAACTGCGTAAGTGTGCTTATTGGAATATACTTTTACAAGTGATAAAGGATTAGCAGTTTGTTTACGAATTTATCGTATTTTGTTTCATATATAAAGAATTTTAGCTAACACTATATTTTATAAATGCTTTCTAATAAAATTAATGGATATTTTTTATTTTTTCATTTGATAATTTTTGAATATAATGGATTCTCATTTAACATTGGGATTAGTTTCCCAAAAGTTGTGATGTTAACTGAAGCCAAAAATCCCATTTACTTAGCATATAAATTTTCCAAGGGGTGGCTCATACTTGATCTCAGACCTTCTAAATGGAAAGTCAAAGTGTTTGCACCCAGTCAATCCAGTTGAATATCCTGTGTTCTGTATAGTTTAATTAATATGTTGCTCATAAACAATATTACATACTTATAGTTAGTTTTCATATAAATTATGGTTCTTGTTTTTTATGATTATACATTTCAATCTCATTTTCTCTCCATTATGAAGAGAAATGTAAGAAAATAGAACTAAATTCCATTTTGATGCTTTAAATTTTTTTTAATTTTTTAATTAATTAATTTTTGTTGATGACATAATAGTGGAATGATGTTAAGTGAGGCAATATTAAATGAGGATCCACCGTATGAGTGTTCCCTGATTTATCTATAAATCCAAATTTATATAAAATTTTTTCCAAAACTGTTTTTTTAGTAGTATAGAGCATAACTTTTATTATATTTGCAAGATACAAGCTCAAACATATTTGTTTACAACATTTAAAAGATCATTACTTTATTTATTTATATTTGGTACATTGTTTGTTGATAATATAATTGGTATGATATTATACCATGCAGCATTGTCTTGCTTTCAGCCATGGAGCAATATGGCACTCTAACATAGTATAGGCACAGGACATAGTAATGCACTAGCTTCAGTAGTTTTTGCTTCAAAATTTTTGTAAAAAAATCACTTTTATGACTTATACAAAATCTGAGTTATGTAAAACACTTTGGTCCCACCTTTTGCATAAGTTGAGAAATATATGCAAACACATTTGTACAAAAGATATTTATAAAATATTTAAAACATTAATAATAATGAAAATTTCATATAAATCAATCTAGAAATAAGCTTAAAACTTTATCAAATTTGTAGGTTGAAAAAGAAGATAAAGAACGAATGGATAAAGATACAATGATTTCAAAATTAATAGAAATGGAATTTAACAAAGAAGAATCAGGACAAGCGGCTCAGCATTGTGATACAATTTATCAAGCAGTAAAGTTTCTACAGCAGCAATGTGATTTGTGTGAAAATTATTTTCCTGCTAATCAGGTCACATTAATCACTAGTAAACTACCATACTTATAATCAAATTATGAATATTTATTATGCTTTTTCTTTTTTTAGATGATAACCATGCTGTACTGCTCTCATAAATCTTGTAAAGAATGTTTAAGAGCTTATTTTCTGGTAGAAATCCAAGACAGGAATATAGATAATTGGCTATGCCCACTATGTGATAAACCAGATTTGAGTGATGAAAATGCTACTCGTGATTATTTTAATCATCTTGATATAATGGTATCATATTTCTGTAGATATGTAATGAATTATTTCATTAATGCTGTATTCACCATGATGGATTAATTCTCAGACCATGACACTCCAATTTTTTGCATTTTCCACAACAGATTTTGTGAATTAATTTACAACATTGAATGATTATTTAATTTCCTCCTCTCAGAGATGGTTAAATAATTGCTTGCAATTAGAAATTCATGAAATTTCTTGTGGCGAATACAAAAAATAGGAGTGATCTTGATTTGAGGATTAATCCACCATGATGAATGTTGCTGTAACACTTGTCCAGATTAATACAGTATACATAATTATTATTCAAAAGTTATATATTTTAACATGATTAAATTCTAGTTAAATGATATCTTGAAATAATATGAGATGAATATAAATATAATATATTAAGCTATTACCTTTTCTCCTCTAGCTGAAAAATTTATTGGATACAAGAATTCATGAATTGTTTCAGCAAAAATTAAGAGATAATATCCTAATGAAAAATCCAGATTTCCATTGGTGCTCTCAGGTATAAAATATTTTAAATCAAATTCTTTAAATTTAGTTTATTTGCAAAATCAGCTTCAGAGAATCTGTTAAAAGAAGAATAATTTGCTTAATAAATTGTATAGTATATTTGGAGTTATATCTCTTCAGCATAGAAAATTTTGAATATAACAGAGAATCTGCTATTTTGCATATAGTATAAAAATTCAAAAGTATAGTAGAATTTAATAAACAAATTGTTTTTACTTATATAAATCTGTAATACTTTTTTTTTTTTAATGTTCTAAATTTTGTAGCCTGAAGATGGCAAACAGCTGAAAATGTTCATTATGTGTGAAATAAAGTTATTCTTCATTGCTAATAGTGCTTAATCTCTACAGATTTATATAAGTAAACTAAGTTTAAGTAGTTACCCATTTGATATGCCTATAAACACGATTTTCAGAAGTGGTTTGTGAAAATATTTTTTAGATATTTTTATCTAATTAAAATTGCTGTCTTATTTTACAAAAGTAAAAATATTTCTGAAAGAATTATTCTATTTAGTGCTCATCAGGATTAATAGCTTCTCCTGGTATTGTAAAATTAGAATGTCATGATTGTGGAGCTGTTACATGTACTCGTTGTCATTGGCTGGTAAGCATTTTAAATATTTAATTAAATTAATCATCTTTAAGTATTCAATCTCTTTTTGTATCTATATTGCATATTTAGTGGGATAATGAACATGAGGCTAGGAGCTGTGCGGAATTCCAAGCATTAAAGACTACTCAGAGTTCTGATAATGAAGAAGGATTGGAATTTAAATTAGAACAGCAAGGAACTCGTAAGAAAATTTGATGCAGATCCAAATGCTATATTTTTAAATAAAATAATTATTCTTTTTTTTATTTATTTATTATTAGAATGTCCAGAATGTCGTCATAGATATAGGATGTCAAAAGGTGGATGCTTGCAATTTTATTGTAATAACTGCCACTGTTTCTTTTGTAGTGGATGTAGAAAATTGTATAATAAAGGAAAAGTAAATATTTTTATTTATTTTAATATCTTAAAACAATATTTATATTTCTTCATTAAAATTTTAATTTTTCCAATGTTTAGATTTTAAATTAATTTTATAATTTTCTGATAATGTAAATTTGCTATTTAATAAACATTAAACTGTTTAAAAATATAAGATAGAATATTTTAAATCATTCTGAATTATGAAAATTCACTAAAACAGCAATTTTATAAAACTTAATTTTAATTAGTATAATGTTTTTGGTCAAAAATTTGATTCTCTTCAGTACTATAAATACAGAACTTAAAAGATAATTTAAAAACGGTCAAATATACAAATTAACAAAACATCTTATTCCAAATATTCTATTTTAGAATAAAATTAAAAACACATTAAACTTGGACAGTTCAGAAAGTGAAATTTTTACATCATTATTATGTGTGATCATATTTAAAGCTTTAAAAATGAATGATGAATTTTAATATGTAAAATTAACTATTTTACATATTAAAATACATTATAATATATAAATTAACAAGTTATAATACAGCAACTCCCTGTCTTAAGTAAGAGTTACATTTTTTAGAACATTATGCAAGTCAAATTTTATGAAGGTGAGAAAAATAACTTTTTAAAAAATTCCTGAGGCTAGGTGACTACAATGATTGTACTTATACAACATTATGGCACCATATTGTTCATTGACTGAAAATGATACACGTGGAATATCATATTCCATGTGTGTCATTTTAAGAGTCCATGTCCATTTTTTGAATTCCATCCTTGAATCTTCTATTTAAGCCCATTATGAATGTTGACTGGCTTGTGATGAGCTCTAAAAGTGACTGCTGCTAGATTCAGTATATCTCGTGCAAATGTGCTGCTATAATTGAAATTAACCTAAAAATCAAATAAAACTGTGCACATATGATAAATGATAAATATAGAAAAAATGCACGAAAATACATTGCTGCACAATGTATTTTCATGCATTTTTTCATATTTTTGCATTATAGCTTTATCTGCTTCAATCTGTAGATTTTTCTTGTAAGTCAGGGTATTGCTATATAATTATGGATCTATGTAAGTCAAGGAATGTCTAGATATCATATTTGATATTTAAATTTTTCATTTTTTGTATTTTCTTATTGGTGATTTTTTAGATTACATTAATATGTATTAATTTTTTCAGGCATGTGGAATATCATTACAATGTTACAAAATTGGATGGCATGCACATCATCCAAGAAATTGCCTGTTCTTTTTCAGAGATATAGAACTAGTCAACCTGCAAAAACTTTTAAAGGTAAGTTTAAAATTATATTTAAAATACTGTTGCATTAATAAATTGCAAAATTTTCAATTGTAATTGTAAAATTATATTTTTTTTTATAGGATAATAGTTTTATGTTTTATAATAAACTCCCGAAAGGATATATAATGAAAAAGTGGTGTTGCGTAAAAGTTCAGAAATACTGTCCTGGTAAAGGTTGGTATCCAGATGCCTGTGGTAAACCAGTACAAGAAGAGTATGCAGGTCTTTGCAGGTATGTAATATTTTATTCTAAGATGAGTTAATTGAAAATAAATTTTAATTTATTATTACATATTACAGAATACATTATATAGAATATCTGGTTGGAATTGTAAACAAACATTTACTCGATCCACTGGCTATAATGACTATTGAAGATATGAAACTAATGTTACGAAAAGCACGAAAACCAATACCCGAAAAAAGAAAGGAAGAATATGAACATAGATATCGTACAAAACTATTAAAGGTTGGTAGTAACAGTACAAATAATATAATTTTCTGAAACTGTATTTAATATAAATGACAAACAGAAATATATTATTATTAATATTTCTTTAAAATGAATTTGTTTATTTTCAGATTAAAATAATAAAATATATATATTTTTAGTTAGTTATATTAGATATTATCTCTATGACAAATGATTCAAGAATATTTCAAATCTCTCCATTTATGAATTATTTTATAATCGTAATGACAAATAATAAAACGAGACAGATTTAAATTTTATAAAAAACAAAAATTTATTTGCTATTATACTGCAATTTCTTTCAAGCCTGACCTGCAAGGTTGTTAAGCCATGTTTGTTATTAGAATCAAGTTATTTATAATTAAGTTTCTTGGTGCAAGCAACTTGAGATATTCACATTAGCAAAATATTTTCGTTTTATTTGAATTCAAGTAAAGGTGTTTTCAAGTTTCAAATAAGTAGATACTTGTTCTATTTTTTATTTGCTTTAAAAGACAACTTGAATAATGTGAACTGCTACTAAGATATTTTCAAACTAACTTGAGTTGAGGCTAGCAAAGCTATAAACAAGGTTGGTTCAAAATGGAGATGATATAAATGCAAAAATTTTTCCCAAGATAAACACAAAATATAATCTGTTCCATTAATTTAATAATTATTTTTGAATTATTTAGATGTAAAAATTCCATCCTCCTAAATTATGGATTTAAAAAAAGAAATATTAAATAGTTTTTTTAAGGAGGGATATCATTATTATTTCTGACTGATTAAAACTTATATTGTAAAAGTAAGTTTTTTAATATTAGTTATGGACAGAACTGCCGTATTTCAAAGTGATTTTTTTTCCCAACAATATTTTGATCCAAACTGATTCTCTTAAAATTTAATTTATTCTTAACAGTTTCTAGAACTATTGAGTAGTTAATATATCATTATCATTGACAGCAATAAAGATAGAGAGCAATATGAAAGTTGCTCTTACTCGAATAAAATTTTAAAATCCCAGAATTAAAAGTTTTATACGAATCACATATTCTGATTATACTTTTCCATAACTATAAATCAGATATTGCTAAAAAAAGACCAAAGCAGGTTTTGATTAAAGCAACTCTTGCACACATTATAGAACACATTGTGAACAGAAGATTCATTTCAAGTTGTTTGTTTTCAAGCATCTTGAACTAATGTGAACAATGATTTATTTCTCTGAAATAGAAATCCTACATGAATAAAATATTAATGTTATCTAGTGTTCCCAGATGTGGCTACATAGTTAGCCCATCTGGGAATGTTAGTGTCAGCCTAGTCCAATAAGTTGTGTAAATTAATCATTATGTAAATTCAAAATGGAAATCTGCTAGTTACCATGGCAGTTTAATTGATTAAGATGTTGTGGCATTATCCTGAAGTTTCTGGTTTGACTCAGGACCATGCAAATTTTTTTATTAACAATAAACAAATAAGGAAAAAATTATATTTGAAAATTTTTTAATTCAACATTAAAATATCAACTATTATTTTTAATTACACTTTATTTAATGTTCATATTATTCAGATAGTTTTCTTTTTATAAACATTACATATTGCTGAGACTTATTTAGAAATCATAATCATAATTAGAAATTTCTGTTTTGAATACCAAATACTTTGCATTATGCATTGTTAAATGTATGTTATTGATTGAACAAACTAATAATATTCAAGTTCTAAAATAAAGATCTAAGTAGAGATTTATGGTGGAAAATTCACCATCTTGTATTATGAAATGCTACATAGATTTAACAGACATTTTCCTTTTGATTTCTCAAAATATTACAAACTCAAGCACTTTACGCAGTTGGTTGCATAAAAATCTTTATTCAAAGTACTTTCAATTAGTTTAATAACCGTCTTCAATGAAAATCACAAGATTAGAATCAAACAGATTAAAAAAAATGTTCGATTCTAATCTTGTATTTTTCATTGAAGATGGTTATTAAACTAACCGAAAGCACTCAGAATAAAGATTTTTTATGCAACCAACTGCGTAAAGTGCTTGAATTTATATTATTTTGAGTAGTATAGGTAAACACAGTAATCAAGAATGGAATTCCTTTCGAGTTTTTGAATCTTTTAAAAATTTACAAGTAAAATGATACATTCACCTATGCAAAAGTTTGACCAAAGGATCACTTATGTTTAAATTCATTTACTTCAATTTTTCAGAAAAATATTTGATAATTTGTACTTTTTATATTAATGAAAGTAATTTTATTATATTTATTAGTAAAATAAAATTTTTAATATTTATAGATAATATGGCAAGAGCTTCCCTTGGAAAAATTAGAAGGAAGTTGAAATAACCTGTAGAATTTTATCCATTGAGAAACTATTGCCAAATGCATTCGACTGATGTAATTTATCCGCCATTGACGAAAATTTATATAACTACAGCAGTCAGAGTTGAACTGTTGTGGCAAATATGTGTACATTTAAAAAAAAGTCTTGCTGACCATTGTATATGTAGATGAGTTTTTGTTCATTTCACAATATCAAATATACTTTTCACAAAAAAATCTTGAAAATCTGTTAACTTTTGATTAATTCTATACATTCCAAAAGGAATGGAATAGAATATTGTTTCTTTTATTTGCTGTGCAATTTAGCTTAAAACCATTTTTTTTGTGTAAACCCAATGAATTTTTGTTTCTAGTCATTAATGCCTAAAAATAATTAGGTAGATTTTTAAACTGTGTGAATTTTTTAAAAAATAATATCCGAGAAAAAGAATATTTGGAAAAAAAATGTAAATTTTGACTTTTGCTAAAAAATTTAATGTTATTAAAAATAAAAAACATTTTTAATCTTGTGTTTTTATTTATATCACATAAAAATTATCCATTTTCAAAATTCTAATCCTATATTTTTATAATATGCAATATCTGTTTAAGATGAATTTATATTTGATGTATCGCAATATTGGAAAAGAAGAATCTTGGGATAACCATAATAAACATATTGAGTTGTATGTTTATTAATTTTACCATCATCATTCTTATCATCACGACAATGGAATCTTAATTTTTATATCTAACAATCAAGTTAATGCTATTGATTTATGTTTTGATATGCTGTATATCTGTGGAATATAAAAGTTTTGCTTTTCATTAAATACTAGTATTAATAGAATTTGATAATTCATTTTCGGATTTTTGTAATAAATTAAGAATGAAGAATCAGTAGAACCCTTTCAATAATTCCAAGTCTGTTCATTTTTAATTTGTTAAATAGATTTGGTCATCTAACAGACCTCGATGACATATGCGAATTTAATTCAAATCAGAAAATATTTATATGATGTATTATGTCAAAGATTGATGATAAGCAGATTTAATGCTTATACAGGTTCATCGATTTTCTGTCATCCATCCTTCCAGAGAGCTGCCAGTTTAGCAGTTTTATTGGATCAACACTGGCATGTAATAATGATGATAATTATTTATCGATACACCTCTGACTCATTAAGTTTTTTTTATCTGCTATCCAGTGCAGTTTGGTCCATGAGGCTCTCACATCAATAAATGCTGATTAAACCAACCATTAACATTATGGAAGGATAATTATAAAGCATTAACATTATGCTCATTAATTATATTACTCTCATGTTTCTAAAGCACTATGGAATACTACAGTTTTTTACTTAGAGTCTCCCCCTTTAGAAAAATCGTCATATGCAATGGAAAAAATGAAGATAGAAATATCATTTAGTTCTTCCTCCTCCATTGCTATTTTACTCATCCATGATTTTACTAGCAATTAACAAAAAGTCAAACAAAATAGAATGTCCAATTGACTAGTACACAGAACAGAATTAGTAGCTGTTAATTACCTGTTGAAACCAGAATTAGTCAAATTCAGAATCACTGTGGAAACTGTTTAGAAAAAAATTTTAACTTTAGTAATATAAATTTTTTTTTTATAATTATATAAACTGAGAGAGGAATCAATTATAAGAGTTAAATTAAAGTCTTCAATTTAATTTAACTCTTATAATCATGGATTATGTCCTATTTATTGATTGATTATAATCTTTGTCAAAAAATGAAATTTTATTCACACACTCATTTGTACTTATTATTATTTTTATGTTATATTTTCATAACATTTTCTTTAGCATATATACATGTAATACTTTATTACTTTTTTTTAGCAATTCACCCCTGATGG
>WUQG02052261.1:0-10275 GCA_011317285.2 Androctonus mauritanicus | reverse complement strand
TATTGAAAGTTTATATTCAGGTTTTACTAGATGGAATGTAAAGAACAATTCTCAGTCCAGTAAAAACAAGCTATCAGTAACTTCAATATTTTATATACTCCATATATCTAATAATTGTATAGTAATATTTTATGTAGATAATAAATTCACCGTTATATATTCAACTACATTCATGAAAATGCAGTAACGGAATCCATAAATAGTTAAACCTTCTTTCACTGCTTTCTTACTACTATTTAAACTATTCATACATAGTTTAAGTAGTAGTAAGAAAGTGCTTCCTTATGTATGAATAGTTTAAGCAGTAACAGAATTTTATAAATGTAGTTCCAATAGCATAAAACATTCATTTATTAAATTGAAGAGGAACAAATAAATCAAATAAGCATCTTTTATTTGTAAATCTTTCTTAGCAGCATTAACATGTTTATTTTATCATCAATTACAGTTGGTTGAAAAGACCGTTTAATATTCATTTTTAATAAAACTTATCTTCGTGTTTTACTGAGTAACACATTATTTTATGTGCATTATTTTTGTTACTTGGTGGTAGTAATTTTGTAATTGATGAGAATCAATTACCCAAAATTGTTCTTACATGTTTGTGTTAATTGTATGTGTAAAATAATTTAAAATGAGAAAAAATTGAATATATTAATAATCAAATCTGTTTTTTTTATCATCGAATTTTCTTTTTTTCTATCTTTGTTTATATTAATAAATAAGTTCTACTAACTTACTAAAGTATTGTTTTCCAAATCAAGTAATATATCAGAAATGAATAATAGTATAAACTGTCATTGGAAAGAAAATATCCAAGATAATTATAAATGATAAAAAGCTGAATACGTTAATAATCAAAGTCAATTTTCTGTTATCATATTTCATTTTCTATTTTTGTTTATCTTTCCTTTCTCTAAATATTTAATATTGTATTAGATTTATATGGGAAAATTAATAGCCTTAGAAATGTATGTATATCTGTTCAGTTAAAATAATGAATTTATCTAAATTGTCTTTAAAAGATGAGGTGTCTTATCAAGTGTTTGGTATATAGAAATATCCGATAATTCTGTTATCAGTCTATTTTTCTTATCTCTTGACCACTTGTCAGAAAATATATTAATTATTCATTGACACTTATTTCTTTAGTATTAATTTAAAACATTTAATAAAAAATATTTTATTCTTAGAAAGTCATGGAAGAAGGTGAGAAAGAAAGTTTGCAAAATAAGGAAAAATCAGAAACAAACTGTCAATCATCTCTTGTAGATATTCATTTAACAAAAGACAGCAAGAATCAGCAAACAATTATATGTCAAAGATGTTCCTCAAAAATACTTAAACCCGATAATGCAACTTATGTCGAAATTGAAGTAAGTATGATATTGGAAAATTTGTTTCTCAGTTATATCTTAATAATTTTATTGATATTAAATGGCAAATTTTCATTTAAGACGTCACTTCTTTAATAATTCTCCATTATTTATGACGACTTTATATTGCTTATTTTCAAATTTTTTCATATTTAATATAATAATTAAAATTTCATAATATATTCAAACTGTGCATTTTTGTTTATCTTCAGTTATTTTATATAAAATGATCAAAATTATCATGATAAAAAAAGAAAACATTTTCCATTTTTAACAAAATTCTTTAATTGGAAGCAGACTTTAAGTATACTTGCATATCATCATTGAAGATTTGCATAATTGTATATTATTTATTTTCTATATATTTCGTAAAATGTGCAAATGAGAATCAAAAGCATTTAAATCATCTTCTTTCCGTAATATTAAGACCTGTTACAATATTTCAAACACTGTTGAGAATTTTTAATATTTTTCTGTCTATAAATTTTTTAACAATAATAAAATTAAAGTAACTTTATTTAAGTGATTAATTTTATCAGTATAGTATTCTTATATTAACAATGTGATGCTTATAAAAAGAAAGACCTATAGTTTAAATTATTATTCAAAGGATAAACTTGTTCTTGATTGAACTGATATTTGCTATTTTTAATATTTCAGTTTTAGAATGCTAAAAATTTCTTTTTGTATCGAAAGTTTAACAGTTTACTATTGCTATTTGATAAATTAATTTATATGTAAAAAAAACAAAAGAGGCTTTGTTGTGATCTCTGTTATATTTTGAATAGAATTTGAAAGAATAAAATTAAATCTTCTTTTTAAAAAATATAGAAAGTAAAGTTCAATAAGTTCTGTTTATTCATTTATTATTAAAATTGTGTTCAAAGAATATGATAGATTGTTAAAAATTAAACTCGAACAATTAGACAGCATTAAAAATTGAGGTTTTCTATTATTTTTTCCCCCATTAATGATCTGTATAAAAAAAGATCATTTCTGATTACGTAATATTTCTCTTATTTATTGCTATATGTCTTTTTTTTTTGTAAATAAAGTTCATTCTCATTTTAAATTTTCTGAGGTAATTTATTCTCTTTTTAAAAGGTAGATTAGAATACAATTTGACATTATAATGAGTGAAAATTTTGCAATATTCATGTTTCACAATGAGTATTGCACATCATTTACTGATGACTACAAAGAAAATTGTAGAAATAAGTACAAAATGTACTACTATAGAAAACAGATATATTTTTGTTTTTTAATTGCTTATTATTGTAATTATATTACAGTCTTTCTTGATATTCATATCAAATACATTCTTGATAATATTCTTCAAAAAATTTTAATAAAAAAAAAGTTTATAAATGACAGAATTCTTGAGTTTGCATTACCAACTACCAAATCTTTTGATAAAAAATTAGTACAGATGAATTGAGAAAATATCGAAAAGATAAAATTTAGAGAGGGAGAAGGTTAAAAGTCAATAATAGCAAATTTCTGATGCCTCAGATATTCTTATATGTCCAGACAGATTTTTTGCTGTTTTCTCAGCGTATCAAAGGTCATCATTTATATAAAAAAAAGAATTAGAAATGAATAAATAATACATTATTTTGCTATGATTATTTAAATTGAAAAAAAATATATATAAAGGTATAAGAACATCCTTGTTTATAGAGAAGTTAAAGTATTTATGAACCTCTAACATATGTTGCATATAGAGCTTTAAAATGTGTTAATCATTAACTATATCATAAAATTAAATTATTCAGAAATTACAGTGATAATTTTTCAGTATACTGTATATATTTCCTTAATGTAAGCTTTCCTGTCCCCATTTAAAATTTTGATACTAAATTCCTTAAATTTTTTAAAATTTATTATATGCTTTTCAGACAACTGTTACAGTTCAACAAAGACATTCATTGTATGTAGATTGCATATTTTTTCATTCTTTTCACCTGTTAGACAAAGTTATTAAAGCTAGAAGGATGAAATTTGTAGGTTATTTGCCACAAATCGACCATAAGAAATACAATAAATTGATGGTATTTTAATAAAAATTCAGGAATTTGTTGTTGTTGTTGTAATATTTTTAGCTGTTTCATAGTTATTTTGATTAATCGTAAATAAGGTTAAAGTAATTACGACTAATTAAATTTTTGAAACTATTCTGAAGAGTCATGATTTCGTTGATTGTTTTCTATTTAAATATATTCTAAATAATTATTGTGCATTAAAATTAAAAGTTAGAAAATTAATTAAATGAGAATTCAATTTGTAAACTATTTTTCTGATTTGGGAAATTTTCTCAAAATCTGTGAGTTTATTAGAGTTATGTATAAAGCTATCACCCTAATATATAATTCAACAATTTTTAAACAGTAATCAATGTTTATAGCCATTTCATATTTTATATATATATACATTTTATAAACTTTTAAAAATTTGAAACAAAATATTTTTAAGATATGATAATTAAACAAAACTACAAATATATGGAATATTTTATTTTAATGACTAAAATGACTGGAGGAAAAAATTTTACAAGCATGCAAACTTTTTAGAAAAATGAGAATTAATTCCTTTTCAAGGTTTCATTGAGTTTCTTTGCTCCAGTGCTTCCGTGGTTAATGGGAAAAACCAGTAAAAAAAAAAAAGCAATACTACAAAAATATGTATTTCTGGATTTTTCGATGGATAAAAATTCTGTAAGCAATTTAATTCTTACAGAATTTTTGAACTTTGCTGTACACTGTAAGAATTCTTACAGTGGACAGCAAAGTTCGGTCTCATTTTGTAAATGTACGATACTGAGCGCATATGAAAATCACAACGAAAGAATCATTCACCATTCAAACCGCTACAGCCAATAATGTAAAATTTGTCTAATTTTTTTCGGTTGGAATATTTAAACTGTATCATATAATGATGTTTCTTTTCAGCGCTTTCTTCCATTTATGCATCGCAAATCCTCCCGCTCAGAAGTAAACGAAGGAGAAACCTTACAACAGTTTTGGTGCGTGGACGACATATATACCTTCGAGAACGTGGGTTTCAGCAACACAGTCGGCTCCATCAAATATCTGACTTGTGCCGATTGCGAGATAGGACCTATTGGTTGGCACGATCTCGGTACCAGAAAATCCTATGTTTCTCCCCAGCGTGTTCTCAGCTGTTAATTTGTTCGACACTTCTCGTTTCTTGTTTTTTCCCCCTCTATCAGATAATAAAAGGAGTTCTTTTCTATGTCGAAATTATTTGTAAATATGGTAAAACAACATTGCAGGCTAGAAATTATCATAAACGGTATTTCGAAATTTTTCCGGATTAGTAGGTAGACAAACGACAAGTGTAGTGAGGTTAATACGAGAACTTTAACCTTAAAAAGACAAGTAGCAAATCTGCATAATACTATACAGCGTAAGACCGGCAGACCGTGCATCTTCATTAAAATCATTAGGGCGATGAATAAGAGAGATACAATAGTCTATGAACGTTCTTTGTATTCTATCATCACGGCATCGTAAAGCGAACAAAATACACTCTTTGTTTCGGAGAAAGTAATAGAATTCGCTAAATACCGTATAATAGTATTTTATCGCGCTTTATCCGTTCGACTCGTAATACATCAATAATATGTGTCGCTTCCATTTTTGAAAATGGATCGCTAATAATTTGGGTCATCGGTCGCTTACGCTTAAATTTATCAAAAATAAATTAATCCGTTTTTATAGTTAATCTGATTGATTTGCATAATTTTAGCATGGCTTATGTAAGGCCAAAAAACCAAATTAACTAGATTTGGGTTCCGAATGATTTCTGGCTTAAACCAAAATAACTGTCATTCCAAACCAGGTTGAACTATAAAAATTCGAGTTGTTTTTTCGGGACTTGTTAAAGTATAAAGACACTTTTTTGAAACTACATTTTTGTCCAAATAAAAATTATATCGAAGTTAGATCAATATGGAAGAGAGAATGTTAGCTGTTGACCCAAACGACGACCAGAATAGTAAACAGAACGGCGAAAGGTGTTCTAACCATTGTTTCAACTGCCTCACTGTTCTATTGTGTAAACTAGACGATACCGAATTCTTAATATTGGAATCAATCAAGCGATGCCATTTGAGATGCGACGGAAGGAAACATAAACATTTAGCATATTATAAGTTTAAAAAAGCTCTATTGTTTTCTTCATATCGAGAAATTTGAGAACGTACGGTTTACGAAGATACGCATGGACGATTTCTTCCACTTTCGCACGTTCGTCTTATTATTTTAACTCTTACCCTTCCAAAATGGAGCCGTGCGAAGGAAATGGAAAGTCGAGAAGACACGGACGAACGTTAATGCATCGACACATCCCGGATGGACGTGATCCACCCACAAAAGAATGAAAATTCGGTCAGATGCCAGGCAAAGATCCGTGAAGTGTCTGCAAAGAACACTGAGATCCCATTGAATTGTGGAAGGAAGATGTCGCTAGACAGACATGTAGGTCACTCCTCCCATTTCTCCCCCTGATAAATAGGTGTAGGATCAGCGGTATATCAGTGATGGATGGCATTCGATTGCTGTCGAGGATACCTATTTTGTCGGGTGAGTCTCTCTTTTCCTTATGTATAATCCTTTAAAACCTAAGAAGGTAATGTCAAAACGGGACATACTAGAATGTTAATTGTCTGCAGAGCGATTTTCCTCTTACTGATTACTGGAGCAAACCGTATCGAACTCCAAAATTTATATTTCGTACTGCTAAATGATTAATTTTAATTATTAGCTGTAATGCAAACTGGAACCATTTGAATCCCGAAGATAGAGTAGTTAGAATGTAGGAAATTTTTTGTTATGGACTTTATCGATTCCTTACATAACCTTACGATGGATGGTGGAGATCTTTAATCTTATAAAAGGTGTCCATCTTCGTCCGAAAGGGTTGGTTAGAACGACGATGAATATTAAAATATCTATCAACCTCAATTCGGAGTTTCGAAAGAGCGAAAAATGTGTTAACAATCAAAGTCCCATTTTCTGAATATCGACTCTGCTCCGTTGCCTCGCATACTAAAAAGAATCGCTTCGCCGCTTTTCTAATTATTACAATGGTAAACTTTTATCTTTCCGGATATTTTATCTATATTTACGAGAAAACGGTGGAAATGTTTGACCTTGCTTAGTAATTCGAGCGAGAAAAAGAGGTGGTGTTGCTGTTCTGTTATTGAAAACTCGACAAAAATTTGTCTGATTGAGGTTTCTTCGTCTATCTTCGGTTTAACGATGGATGTTAGGAATTTAGATCGATATATCGGGATAATTATGCGAGAGTTGAAACAGGATATTACTTTATGCAACATGTTTCTTCCAATCGCAAAGATCTTACATCGTTTCCACCTTTAATCATACGAGTATGACGGTCTATAAATACTACTAACCCAGTAACATATCCGTCGAGATATCGTTTTCCTCCTCTGGTTTCAAAAATATTTCATAATTTCCTCCTCACGTATGACGTTTTCCTCGGAAACCAGTCAGTCTGAAGATCGCACTCCCCGATTACTGTCAGGAAAACTTAAGACAAACGGATTCAAATAGTTACAGTTAGATGGAGATAGAACGTGTTACGGAACGTGAACGTGTTACGTGTTCTTTAATAAATTTCGGATTTTCTGGTATGTGAATGTAGTCATATAATATCATGATGGTTTTTTCTTCAGATCGTTTGCTGAATTTTCCCAAAATGGAGAAAGTATTGCTTCGCATTCCACTGGTAAGTGTTTTAGATTACTTTAATAAATTATGTTTATTAATAAACGTGGGATGAACTACTAACCGTGTCTTGTTTTAATCTTCCTAATTATATAAATTTTCTCAATTTCAAAAAAACTGAATTAATTAGGATCGCGAGATCATTATGCAAAAACAAAACTAAATTTATCAAAAACTGATGGCACGTTCAAGAAGATGGATTAAAACGTAAAGACATATGACCAATGGTTATCAGAGAGGGGAGCAAGAGGGGCGACTGCTCCAGGCATCATAGTTTTAGGGGTCTCAATTTATAACTCAATGTGTTATAAAAACATTTTAATACTGTTTTGAGCTTCAGTGTTTGTCAAAATTTGAAGTTCTCTATGAATGTTTTCGCTTTTCTTGTACACTTACCACTATATTTGGCTTTTTTTTTTTTTTTTTTGAAAAGCCTCAAAAATAGTTGCTCGAAGTCTCGCATTTTCTCTGAAAGGCCTTGCATATGGTTATTCTAGTTAAAAATCTTGATGTTTATGATTTCTTCTCCTTCGTAAATGAATTTTTTAATCAAATTTTTAAGATAAATTTATACGAATTTTTCCAGATGCTGGTAATGTTTCAGACTATATGGGGTTTTCATCACGGATACCATTCTCCACCTAAATCGGATTATTTTCCCGTTCATCCTAGTCACATGGCAAGAATAAAATCTATCGACGTGCAGTGCCAGAAGGGTCGTCTGTCCGTAAGAATAGAGTTTGACAAACCCTTCAATGGTCTCATCTATTCTAAAGTAAGTTTTGCCCACCAGCTCATGAAGCTTTGCATACATTCATCGATATAACTAACTACTGTTTTTGCCATACAGGGATATTATAGCGATCCCAGTTGCCGATACGTAGGACCAGGCGATGCGCAGACCGTCTACGAATTCGTTATATATACGGACAGATGCGGAACTACCTTCGTAGACGAATTCGCTCACGGTGGTCAGGCCTATCTGGAAAACACTATCGTCATCCAAAACGAACCAGGAATACAAGAAGTTTGGGATACCGCCAGGAGGATTCGCTGCTTGTGGCAAGGGCAGTTCGATAAAACCGTCACGTCTTCCATTAACGTGGACATGCTGGACGTAATAAGTGTCACGTATAGCGGAGATACCGTCGATAGCTACATGGACATTCAGCTGGGAAAGGGACCTTTCGCTCCCTCGGTCACCGGACTAGTCAAAATCGGAGATACTTTGACTATGGTGATATACGTGGTTGGATCGGACGACTTCGATATGCACGTTAAGGACTGCATAGCCCACGACGGAGACATCAGAAACGCCATTCAGCTGACCGATATCCGCGGATGTGTGCTGAAAAAGAAACTAATGGGTCCTTGGCAAAAGACCAAGCAGACCGGCAGCACCGGCGCGTCCATCATTTCTTACGCCTTCTTTCAAGCTTTTCGATTTCCAGACAAAATGGAGGTATTCTTGGAGTGTAATTTAGAAATTTGCAAATATCAGTGCCAAGGATTTTGTCCGGATTACTCGGTCGAACCACGAACGTACAACACTACCAGCAGGAGGAGGAGATCCGAAGAGGTTCCCGTGACGGAACCCATCAAACTTCTGCGCGGATTTCGAGTGGTGACACCGGAAGATATATCCGGATCGAGAGACAGGAACGGCACTGTTACTCTCGCCGCTGGAATACGTCAAGTAGCCGAAGGAGACGTATGCATGTCCACTCCCAGTTTTATAGCCGCTCTGATCATCACCATCATCGTATTGCTCGCTTCTTGCTTGATGACCGGTATTCTTTGCGTAAGAATGAAGAACTCCTCACCTTCCGCCTGTTTCCCTAGCGCACTGCAAACCTTCTCGCAACTAGACTTAGTGACCAAATCCGGCATAAAGCGTTAAACGTATTTTTAATGAGTTGCATAATTTTGCGAAACGAAATTTAGAAGAACTACACGATGTTTCGTCTTCTTTCGCCCAACAAAACCGGAGGACGGTTCTTACCAACCAGACACGCCACTTTCCTCTGGTTCTTATTCACATTTTTAAAGCTGAGTTATTGTGCCAATAATATATTGTATTTTTGATGCAATGAACCCAGATCAATTTTACAATAAATGTTTATTATTGTTTAGATTATAGTATGGTATTGGCCTACTTTCTACGACTATTAATTTACTGTATTGTTATAATTCGTTTTATTTTGGTTAAGTAATGCGTGGTATGTGTCCGTCCGGCCGCGTGTTAAAGCGATTCTGTAAATTTGTTAATTGATGCCCATTACACAGTGCAATTGTGTTATGCTTTTTTTTTAATTAATACCACACAGCCTGAGTGCGGGTGATTTTCCATTTTCAAGCTTTTGATCTTGTTTTCCTAACTATACGCACTATTGTTGTTTGATTAGATTAGTGTAGCTAAGCCGCATATAGTACAAGAGCATTATACATTATATGGCGGCGGCGGCCACTTGTAAAGCTTATATCAGGCTGGCCAGTGGCCAACACCCATGATAGGGTCAACGGGAATGTTGAAGAATGGGATCCGGACTCCTGAAAAACTGGAGATATGGACCTGGATCCTCCAGGGTGGTAAGGCACAGCTTTAGCACGCGGCACCTGGATGACATATACTATTGTGAAATTCATTTTTTTCTTTCAATACAAATGGCAAAACAAACTCCACATAACTCATTCACTTAAAATAATCAATATTATATCAGTTAAACGTAGTGTTACCATATTTTTTCTGATAGAAACCGGGACATTGCGTCATACGTCACGTGACCATCGATTCTCGACCGAGTGTCACGTGACACTACGTATACTAACAAGAGGTTTACAACTTGACAAGTTGCCCATAATCATGAAGCTTTAAACTGGGACAGGAGCGGGAGCTAGGGAAAAAAAAAGCAAAATTCTTTATTAATACACTTTAGCAGCGAGCTGTAGCAATGGTGATACAAAAAAAAATAATCGCTTACGGCGAGCGTATCGCACGTAGCAGTTGATTTTCAAAAAGGAATTGCGCCAAAATCTACGTCATAACTCCACCGGGTTTGTTTTTACGTCTTTCCCACCATATAAGGAGTTGTTAACGCTAAATTTAGAATTTTCCGTTCAACGGTTAT
>WUQG02052250.1:0-10276 GCA_011317285.2 Androctonus mauritanicus | reverse complement strand
GTTTCGACATATCTGTACAATGTGTTACAAAGCCCAAGGGGGTTTTAAACCCCGAAACCCACCCCTTGCGTACGCCACTGTATAGTACAGTATACAGTAGAGTTACATAGTAGGGTATACAGTAGAATATACATTGAAACAGAGATTCACAACCTTTTCATAAAAGCGTACCACCAAAATCAAAATTCAAAAATTTCAGTACCACCAACAAAAATATGCCTCGTATACAAATAGGAAATGAAGATTATACACGTACCGCTAGTCATGTCTCGAGTATCACTGTTTGAGAATCTCTGCAGTAGAATATATAGTAGAGTACAGTAGTTAGTATGTTATAGTAAGTATATAGTATATTATTATTAGTTATAGTATGTCTCTTAGTATATACTAAAATAATGACATTTCGAATGTACAAATGAAAGCACTCGTGCTAATCATCATAATTAAAAATGCATGCATAAAAATTTAACTACGAAATATATTTTTAAAGAAATCACTCAAGTTTATTATAAAAATTAATTGCGTGTTTAAAAAAAACATATCACCACGAATTAAAACTGGAAAATAAAAAAAATTATAAAATTCGTCAACTTAAGATTATTTTTAAATTTAATCAAAATGAACGATTAATGATAATTTGGAGAACAGACACCTCAAGGGAAAAATTGTCGAATATTTTTAAAAGTAAAATTAGTTCGTTAATTAAAACTAATACCATTCAATCTATTAAAATTAGCAATGTACGTGGTACATTGCTAATTTTAATAGATTGAATGGTATTAGTTTTATAGATTGAATGGTATTAATAGTACGCGGTATTCATAGCGAAAAAAACAAGTTGTATAATAGAAACATGTTACAAGTTAAAATAGCGAGAAGGTTGTTGAATAAATATGAGCTCTCTTTTATTTTGAAAGGGTTTGATTTTACATTTTGCATAATTAAAGATTTTACTGTATTTAAATATTTGATTTAACTAAAGTTTTCAAACGCTTCTATTTTTCTTTTTTTTTCAAATTTTTTTAAATATTATTAAACTTTCGCTAGTTTAATCCATGGATGCTTCGATAGAAATAGTGGTGATAAAATTCAATTCCTCTCGCTCGTATGCAAAATCAACTAAATTTATTTCCTACCTCGATATATTCGAATTTGTTTAATTTAATTTTATGACTGAATTCGAGAGCGAGAGAGAGAGAGAGAAGTTTAGTACGAATCCAATTTGCTTTAATAAAATATACAAAACGAGTAAAAGACTGCATTTTTGGTTATTCGAAGGACAAGGATTTTGACACAAATTTTCAGCACTTTACTATTGGATTTAGAAACAGAAATTTATGACAAGCAGTCAGTTTTGATGACGGTATTATTGACTCATTGATGCATGACTGACAATCTCTTACAACTGCTGCTAGCGAGAGATAAATGCACGTTTGCACTTCTGCAGATAAAGCTAGAAATATTGTGCATCCAACCATCTTTTAAACGAAACTTTACAGTATTGTTAAGTTAAATTTTGCAATAGTAAAGTTTATAATATTCATTACTTAGTTAATCTCAATCAAATATCATAAAATATGCATCGATACTTTCATTGCAAAATTCTTTTTCTGCAGAGTTTGAATCTAGAATATTTTTTTGTAAGTTAGATTTTAATTTATAAATCTAATTTTCGGTCTAATTCGCTTCTTTTTTCGGAGAATATCTGAGTATTTATTGAACGAAAAATTACTTTCTTTCAGTCTACATTTATCAACATATACATGTATACACAATTTTTAAAATTAATGCTATTTATTTAAAGAGCATTTAAAGTATGCGAATGATATATGTAGCATGCGAGTTTTTCTTTATTTTTTTCCATATTTCGTGACATAATTTATAGATAAACAATTTAAAATGACTGACAACGTTTAAACTCGACTGCAATAAGTTATTTTACGTAAAGCAAACTTCCGATTTTAAATTAGCCCTTTGCAGTTTTCACAGATTTTAATGTTTACAGACGGAAAGACAAATCCGAACGAGAGAGAGATCGTTTTATTAAATTAATAAATCTTACAGATAAGTTATTAAATTTTAATGAATAATCGAACAAAATATCTCATCGAAGTTTCTGAACAAATTAAAAATGATCAGTCGGAAAACTGATGCTAGTAATTTATATATAATTACTCGTATAGTTAATGATTTCTATTTTAGAAACGTGTGTAATCATATCGGGAAATAGTTTTGAGAAAACGCAATTTATTTTTAGATTGAAAAATTATTTTTGTTAATAATTAAGTAATTTTCTTGTGTGAAACCATTTCATCTCGAAAATTATAAGCTAATGTAGTTATAAGATATAAATATACCATGTGAATACATATATATATCCAGTGAAGTATTTTCTGCTGAGTTGATTACTTTAACTGTAGTTTGGTAAAAATATCTCACAAGAAAAAGAAATATCTAAAATATATATATAAAAAAGATGGAAACTGTTTAAAGATATCATTATGATAAACATAAAATATGAAAAGATGAAGATGAAGAGATGCTGATGCTTTTATTAAGCAATTTTAAATGACACGTTTATAATATTCTAATGTCACAGTTAAGAAAACAAAATTTTTTATAAAATATTTTCACAGTTATCAGCTTAAATTAATTCATCTTAATGTAAAATATCCATTAAATAATTAAGTTATCAACGATTATATCTTACGAAAATTTTTTATTTTTGTCTTCAATAATATGATTATATTAATGACAAACAGAAGTATAATTTAATACTTTTAAGTTACTTTTAATAGATATTTTTTTTTAATAATTAACAAGTTGAGAAACACTGTTATTGATTTTTAAAACTTCCATCGATGAAAATATTAATTTTTTCTTGTAAGAGTGCACCGATATATTTCCAAACTTTATCTTACGAAATTTTTTCTGGGAAAATTGGATAAAACTTTTTTAAACGACTGAAAATTCGGAAAATATTGTAAATTATAAAGGATTATCAATTTTTTAAGAGAGATGATCCTACATAACTTGTAATAAAATGCTCGTAAAAATGCTATTGCTGGAATACTTAAGAGATGTATTTATGGAAGACTCTGACACGTTATTTTATATTATTAGATTAAGGATATTTCGATTATATGATTAATATATTACAGTAATAATAATAAAAAAAAATTATAAAAATTGATACAAAAAGTTATCACGATAATTTAAGTGATAATATAAAAAAAAAAATTCAAAATGGTGTCCATGAATCTGAAGTTTATATATATAAAAATACCTATGATTTATAATGACGAAATTATTTTTAATTTATAATTTACTGATAATTAAATTAATATTAAATATACTTATTTTAATAAATTTAGATTATTAGAGATCGAATATAGATGAGGATGGAAGATTGGAAGAGAAGCGTAAGCATAGGATACAGTGTGGATGGGTTAACTGGAGGATGTTGAATGGAGTGTTAGGTGATAAGACAGTCAGTGAAGGATGAAGGATAAGCTCATAAAATGGTAGTAAGATCAGCCCTGAAATATGGTTCAGAGATTTGGGCAGTTGCTAAGTCACAGTAAAGGAAATTGGATGTAGCTGAAATGAGATTCACGTGTGGTGTAACAAGAATGGATAAAATAAGGCTTTCATCAGAGGTATAGTTAAAATAGGACCGGTTATTAGGAAAGTCCAGGAAGGAAGATTAAGGTTTTTCGGACGTGTAAGGAGAAGGAGTGAAGAATAAGTTGATAGGTAGCTTAAGGAAATGACTATAGATAGGAAGAAAAGCAGAGGTAGACATAGAATTAGATGGATAGAGAGAGAGAGAAGGAGGACTTGAGAGAGAAAGGACTGAAAGAAGAGGAACGTGGAGAATTAGAATAAAGAACGCCGACCCCTTTGAATGGAACAATCAAAGCTTGTGAAAGAAGAAGGAAAAAATCATTATTAAATAAAAGGAAAAGAATTTCAGGATTTTCACCGAAAGAAATTTTATAATGATAACAATACAGAAATATAAATCGAAATATTCGAATACTCTAAGCTTAAAACCTCAAATTATTCAGGTGAATGTTGCGGTTACTCTATAATTAAACAGAATCAAATCTATAAAATATTTACGAGCAGTATCAAACATTTAGAATTTAGATTGGACATATTGGATTATTAATGAATATTTATAACGAATTAAAATTTACTGTTTTACAGATTTATAGGAATGTTTTCAAGCTATTTATTTCGAATCCTGTACGGTAGGTATAATGGTACGATTTACAATAATATTAAATGAATTAAAATATTTATATTGTGTTTCATTTTGATATACTAAAACTCCTAGACTTCATTCTATACAAAAAAGATTCGATGCTTTCATGCACGTAAATACCATATACGATACTTATATGGTATTTATGCACTCTAGCAATGTTTTAAATACATAAAAAATCAATTTTGATATTTGATAGATAATTTAATTTTTAAAAAAAATTATCTTATTGATTAAATGCTCTTTCGGATAATATAGTAAAAAAATTTTGATCATAATAATGCAGTAAACATTTTTTTAGACTTTAAACATGCCTTTTGCTCGAATATAATGCTCGTATTTATAAAATTTCCATTTTTAATAATTTAATAATTCCAAATATTTTCTCATAATATTCGTACATTTAATTAGTTATCAATATCCGATATTTTTTTTATTTACTCTATTCGATCGTTGTAAATATTTGCGATTATAATGAAAACATGATACTGGGTTTGTCTTTGATTGTATCATTTTCACTTTAGTGTATATAATGAAATGAATTTTTGCTATGAACACGATATAAGTATTCGAAATAGTTCTAATTACGATCAAAATACAAGAATTCCTAGCGGGATACAAAGATATAAATATATCATCAATACCTAACAAATTTCTATATAAATTGATATCAAATTGATCCATTATTAATAAAAGATCATAACAATATTGAAAAACTTGGAAATACCTTTAGGATTATGGCACAAACCACTCGAAATATCGATCTCTACCTTCTCTGGATAAAGCATTGACTGCAATATTTCACCTTTGTATATGTAAAAATCCAAATTCTAATTTAACGTTTTAAAAGATAAAGATTTTTATTAATATAAATTATAGATTCTACTTATTGATTCACGTATTTTCTCTGTGATGGATATACTTTTATCATCGCATCCATGGAGTTAAATAATCAGATATGAGATGCAGTCTACAGTATTAAATAATATTATTAAAACGAATAAATGCGGTGGAAAATTATATCCTTCAACCTTTAAAGGATTGTTCTCTGACCACTGAAACATTCACCTTCCTAGCTGACACTTTTAAGCATTTTAAATGTTAATATATATATAAATTAATAAACATTTTAGTAGACTTCAAATTAATTAATTTTAATAAATCGATAAACACGCTTCGAAGTAACAAGTTTAAGCTTCAATTTTTTTTTTAACATTTTGAATTATTAATGTAAGAATAAATACGTTCAAAAAAATGGATTTAAGAGTTTACATATTTATTAGCATTTTTTTTTTACTGTCTGAAAATTATTTATGAGATAGATAAAAATCTCTTATAAAAATCATAAAAACGCGGTTTAAACACAAAGAACATTTTTTTAAATGTTATAAAAAAAAAATTTTTAAGTGTGTAAGAGGTCAGGAAAAAATACTGTGCAACATTTTTTTTTTAAATAAGATTAATAGATTTTAAAAAATTAAAATGATGTTTATTTTAATTAGCTTTATAATATGTTGTTTATTAATTTTTCAACTTTAAACTCTATACTTACATAATATTGTTATTAAAACTATTTGTTTATTTATGCATCAGCATGCCAACAACTTAAGAATAAATTACAGAAGCAGAAAAATTGCAGGATATCTGCAAAATTTTGCAGGAATTCTGCAATTTTCCAGAATAAAATACCCGCAAAATTTAATGTATTATATGCAATTAATCTGCGATTTTTCAGAATAAAATACATGCAAAATTTAATGTATTATATGCAGTTAATCTGCGATTTTTCAGAATAAAATACCTGCAAAATTTAATGTATTATATGCAGTTAATCCGCAATTTATCAGAATACAATACCAGCAAAATTTAATGTATTATATGCAGTTAATCTGCGATTTTTCAGAATAAAATACTTGCAAAATTTAACGTATTATATGCAATTAATCTGCGATTTTTCAGAATAAAATACCAGCAAAATTTAATGTATTATATAGCGAATTTATTATATAAATTGAATATATTATATCATTGATTCTCAACCATTGTACCGCGGCACAGTGGTTGATAATCACTGATATCTTCCAAATGTTTGTCGGTGTGCCGTGAAAAATTAAGAATGAATTGTCTATATATAATTTTATGAATCATCATATGTATATTAATAGTGAAAGGTAGTTGGCTGGATATCCTTTTTGCAGTCGAACCACTGTATCAATTCCTATAAATAGTGTATCATTAGAAAAATCTAACCCTCGAATTTCTGCGACAGTCAAAATTTTTTTCGTCGTTCATCATTATTCATAATTTAAAATTTAAGGAATAAAATTTAAATTAAAATTATAACTTCTCTAAAAAGATAAAATCCGCAGGTGGTGCTATAACTTAAGTCTCCCATCGATATATACCATAGAGAATATGTACTGTATATATGGAGTAAGAACGGTAGTAAGAAGACGAGCGACGCAATGCGATACGTCGTGGCAACGCGACGCGTCATGACGTTTTGTGTACTCGCCATTTAATGATCCCGTGTACGAGCATATCTGTAATCTGAATGTAGTAAATAAGAATAAATACAATAAACTGTTAATAAAAATTCGTTTTTAAATCTAAATTATTATTTAAAATATTTAAGTGTGCCGCCAAACTTTAAAATATCAAAATGTGTTCCTCAACAGAAAAAAGGTTTGAGAACCACTGTATTATACAATGTGAAGAAAAACTTCAATCGTAAAACTTGTGTACTGATAGAAAGCATCGAAACAAATCAAAAAATGTCTAATAAACATATGGTCTAAATCGTACCGTTTTCGAGTTATGACCTTTTAAAGTTAATCAATCACCGTCGGGTACACAAAACGTCACGACGCGTCGCGTTGCTACGACGCATCGCATTGCGTCGCTCGCCTTCTTACTACCGTTGCATCCTAATCGACTTACAAAAACTGTAATGAAAAGTTAATTGTCTTTCGAAAAAGAATTCGAAAAACTGAGTCGACAAAGTTAAGATTTAATTGTCTTGTAAAATTTGTAATGAGGATTAAAGGTTTCATCCACACGACTTTTTATTTTATTTCATTACTATGAAATGAAATAAGAACTACCGTTGTGATTGACCATTTTGTTTTTAAAAGTGCGGGTACGATTATTTTTTTCTTTTTATGTGCTGTTTAATTAATTGATTCACTTAATTACTATTATTATTGTTGTTGTTGTTACTGTAATAGTTCTTTTATCGCTAACGCTTTTGCTCCTATCGCAATCGCAAGAAGTAAAACGCAGAGAGAGAAGGAGAATAAAAACAAACAGCATTGCCATACTTCCCATAACCAGAATTCGAATTCAGACTATTAAATTAGAAACTGGGTGCACTAGCATCTTTACTATCCAGATTAACTAACTCAATTGATAAAGGCGATACTCCACGTAGAAGCTGCGGAGAGCAAACTTTGTAATACGGTAGTAAGAAGGCCAGCGACGCGAAGCGATGAGTCGTGGCAACGCGACGCGTCGTGCCGCTTTGTGTACCCGATGGCGATTGACTAGCTTTAAAGGGTCATAACTCGATTTAGTCCATATATTCGTTGGATATTTTTGATTTGTTTCGATGACCTCTATCAGTACTCAAAATTTTATATGAAGTTTTTCTTCACCCTGTATAAAGAAAATATCCCCAATTTAAGAACAAAATATTACTTTTCTTCTTTTAATATTTTTAATAATAATAATTTTTATCAACACAGGGATTGAATTCATTCGTTTACAGTTTTTAAAACACTTCAGTTAATCTTTCGCCATCTACTTATAAATTTATCTATATTTAGAAAAATATTTCTTTCAAAAATAATAATAATAAACAATTAAAACCTCCTTTAAAATTTATCGAGAAAAAATTTCGAAATTCTTTTGTTTGATTATTAAAACAATTTTAATTAACATCTTCAGCTAAATAATCCAATTAAAGAAAAAAAAAAAAAGAAAGAAATTAACTAACGAAGATATTACCGCGTAAATTCGTAATATCTTCTTAAAGTTAATTTTCGAAAAATCGAAAAAAAAAAATTAAGAAAAATTTAATCTAGGCAGGAAAAATTTTTAATATATTCTACGTAACGAACACTATATCTAAATTCAAAATTTTAAATTTGATAAAAGAAAATTCGGGATTTATTATTATATCTAAATAAATATTTAAATATTTATTCCTTACAAAAATAATTGAAAAAATAATAATACTCTAAGGGATTTACATGGAAGAATTCGTAAAATAGTAACGTGAAAGGTTATTTTAACAGTTTTCAGTGTTTAAGAAACATAATAACTCATATACGATTTAATTTAATCTTACAGATTGTTTTACTTGTCAAGATTTATTTAAAAGAAAATATTTTTCTACATTGAAAAGCTTCCATTCACTGATTTATTCTAGCAAAATTTTGCTTCAGAAATATAGAATTTCCGTTTTGTAAGTTTTATGAATTTTTTTGGTTTCTTGTCTTTTTATCTGTCTGTTTTTAGAATTTTGAGCTTTTGTTTTTAGCGATCCTTTTCTCCTGCCATTTTAAAACTTTATGTTTTTATTATAAAGTGCCTTATCTCTTTGACTCACTGATTTTTTTTTTTTTTTTTATATATATTCTTTCTTTTGAAAGATTTTTCCCATTTTCTCTCTAATGATTTTCTTCTTCTGAAAAATTCCTTTCTTTTTTTTCTTCGCCAACGTATCGAATCTGACAATTGACACAAAATCGAGCTTCATGTGTTACACACATCGCTTACCATTTTGGAAACGTCTAAAATCTTTTTAAGTATATTCTCTAAATATATCTCTATCATTAGGTGACTTTATTGATAAAGGAAGAAGAGGAGGAAATTCCATTAGAGAACAAAACGGAATTTCTCTCTTTCTAATAACAAATAATAGGCTCTACTTAGATTTCGGTCATAGAAAATTACCGAATTTTTTCCTCCCCTCTATACTAACATTAAATTTTTATTTTTTAATCATCAATTAAGCAAACTGCAAAAAATTCATTAAATATAATGATTTATATCTTATCGAATTTAAAATTTATGATTAGCCTGTGTGTTCTTCCATAAATTTAAAACACAAACAGTGAAAAATGTCACCAAGCGATTGTCGTAAACGAATACGAAATTTTTGAATAATGAACAGGAAAGAAAAATTCGTTTAATATTCTATCTCCAAAAGAATTTTATGCAGTTAAGAAAATTAATTAAATAAATTTTAGTTTGCAGAAAAAAAAAAAAATAAATAATAATAATAAATGATGATGATTGCATCACTGCAACAAAATCTGTTTTTACGTAATTAAATCTTAAGAAATATTTTATAAATCTTTCTATAAATTTCTCAATTTTAAACAATTATCGAACTGAAAAAGTAAATATTGTAAAATGAATTTTATATCAGCTATAATTTTTAATTATTAAATTCTGTGCAATAATAACGTATTCTATCTGGAATTAATTATAAATTTCGATTTAAATATTTTATTTAAGATGTGGTACCATTGAAAAGTTTATTTTTCTATATTCTTCAAAAATAAAATATAAAATAAATAACTTATAAAAAAAAATTCAATTCCTTTAAAAGAATTTATATATATAAAATCGAAAAAATACTTACAATTTTATATATAAAACAAAAATTTCATATATATATATATATAATATGTTTAAATGTTGTTTTCCACGTAAATATATTTATAAATAAACCGAACTTCAGAAGAATATATATTTTAGTTTTATAAAAATATTTATGTTTATAAAAATAAAATATACTCGTTTAAATAATTTAGTTTTGTATCGATTTTATACAAAAATAAGTTTTATATACAGTGGCGTACCAAGGGGGGACCCCGGGCCTCTGAAGAATCTTAAATTTTAAGTATATGTACCTATATGTAGGGATATAAAAAAGGGACTTTGTATTCTGGAAGGATGATTACGTATAAATGTGCCGTGTTTATGTTTAAAAGTTTA